>SNVD02009250.1:0-38487 GCA_013180625.2 Boswellia sacra | reverse complement strand
TAGAGTACAATACTCTAATTTAGGAGCCAATGAACAAACAAAATAAATTGTTTGTATTATAGCCACACCAAATCTCACTACAACACTTCTTTTAATTTGAAGAAGAAGAACACCAAAATAAACACTCAAAAGGAAGAACTAATATTTTCTTTGATTCTAGGATTCTTGAATCCTTATAATTCTTAGATACTTGGATACATAAAACTCAAACAAAGAGGGTTATTTATAGTTTACAAGAAGTAACCATAGCCACACAAAATCAAACCAAACCTACACCACACAAATGTAACTTACACCACATAAATAAGCTTTTAGTGCCCACTACACAAGTATAACTCAAACATTGAACACCCACTAACTCACACAACATAAATAAATATTTAACACACATCATAAATTAGACTTGGAGAAAGGAATGTGATGGGGTTGCTTTCTTAACATGGTTGGCCTTGATGTTGAGAGATTTGCCTCCCGGGTCCCAGATTATGTGGAATTTGATTATATTCAACAGCTTCAGTGCTTGAGATTTGCAGGGTTGAGTCTTACTCGTTCGGATTGAGTGAGTTTAAATTCATAAGTATGTGACTTACAGTTTCCTATTCTTTAGGAGAATTATGATTAATTGTATAGAAAATAAGTAGGTTGATATATTTAGAAATTTTTGTCCTTTTGAGTAATTTTATTTTAAGATAAAATTATAAAATAAAATAAAATAAAAATAGGGGCTAAAGGGATGAAAAGTGGGGCTGAATATGACAACTCATTATCCAATTATAAGCATGAACTCTTGGGAAAAACTTGCAAATTAAACTCTTTTAAGTATTGGCCTTAAGAATTCTGGTCTAAAATGTTGCGCTATAATTAAGGCCTATTAAGTAATGGACTAAAGAATTTAGGTTTATGAACACGTGTCCAAAATGTCATTGTGTGACTTTGATATTTATTCTCCAGAACATGCTTAGAATTGTTCCTGCGAAGAAAATTATTGTATTGGTATAGAAAAATCTCATTCCAGTAAGTAATTGGAAGATATAGACAATAATTTAGCAACTTTGAAACATTTTCTTTAAATGAAAATTTTTTAAGAATAAGTAGAAGTTTCATTAATTTTCCCTAATTTGCTTCCTAAACTACCTAACTGGCATTCTTTACTTTTGAAATATCATGTACAAGCACTATCATACAAAACGACTTCAAAGAAATTTATAAACATTAGTAAACTTTTATATTAATCTTTAAGAAAGCAAGGAAGATGACTTGAAGTTGAAAGGCCAAAAAAACAAGACTTAGTCCATGGTCCCCAGCCAATAGTGAAGTTACTTTTCTGCAGATCATAACTTCAGAAATTGTAAATAAATCATAACATTCTGTTAAAGTAAAATAAGAGTTAACATTTAATCCAATGCAACACTGTCAGGGCTCAGGAAATTTTAATGCTCCTAATATTTTGGTTCTGTCACCATGCTACCCCTGAAGCCATAACTGACCCAAATTATTGCTTTTTAGGCAGGCAGGTTGCTCTGTTAAGAAGTAACAAACGTCAGTAATTAAACTGTTTTTAGGGCGTACCCGTCTTCATAAGTTACAAACTTCCTCTGATTTTTAGTTGATGGAGATGGGAAACAATTAAACAACAACATACTACAGAAATAATATAATCTTTGAAATCAGAAGACAAATGTTGAAATCAAGTCTGGAGCAGAAGACCAAGTCAGTGTCTTTTAGCAATAATGACAACTTGAAATAAATCAAGAATGTTAACAGTATATACAATAGAAGTAATGAAATAATGAAGAAATAAAGAAGCAATGAGATTCAATATTACAATTAAAAAGAATCACCTAGCCTTAGCGACCTAAATTAGTACTAGAAAAAGTCATAGAGGGTTGACTAGAGCTAGTTGAGGAGTTGGGGACATGATAGATGGCTACAGGCATCTGTATAGGAAGATTTGGTAACTCAGCCTCATAATTAAGAACCTGGACAGCTTGCCTTATAGATGGCCTCAGCCTGTGATCAGGATGAGCACACCATAATCCCAGCATCATCAAACGCTTCAATTGTTCCATGTCAAAGTCCCCATAAAGTCTCTTATCAGCAGCATCATCTAGACTTCCTCTTCCATACAGGTCCCAGACCCATGCTACAAGTGTAGACTGTAAGTCATCTATCTCAAGTTGAATTGCTCTTCTTCCACAAGCGATTTCTAGGATCACCACTCCAAACCTGAAAATATCTTATTCCTTACTAGCCTTGCCTGTGCTAATGTACTCTGGTGCCATGTAGCCAAAAGTACCAGCCAGCCCTGTTGTCTTGGGGCCTAGCTCATGATCAATAAGTCTTGCTAGGCCAAAATCACCAAGCTTGGTGTTGAAACTGATATCCAACATAACATTGCTAGACTTGATATCCCTGTGCACCACACACTGTTCCCAACCTTCATGTAAATAAAGCAATGCAGAGGCTAAGCCAAGAACAACCTTGTATCTGATTCCCCATGAGAGCATCCGATTTGGGGAGAAGAGATGAGAATCAAGGCTACCATTTGGCATGAACTCATAAACAAGAAGAAACTCATCTCTTTCGTGACACCAACCCATTAGTTGAACTAAATTTCTATGCCTTAAGCTGCTGATTATCATTACTTCAGACTTGTATTCCTTCTTCCCTTGTCTAGATCCTTTAGAGATCCTCTTAACAGCTATATCCAAATCCAAGCTACTCAAGAAACCTCTGTAAACATCTCCAAAACCTCCTCGACCAAGCTTCCCTTCTTCTGCGAAGTTATTTGTTGCTTGTTCCAGCTCGCCATAAGAGAATCTCTTTGGCCCTGATCCTGCTGATCTGGCTAGTTCATCATCAAAAGAGTTGTCAATAATAGTAACGCCATCATTGACAGTGACAGAAATATGTTTTCTTCCTCCATTTCTCTTTCTGTGCAACATAAAACATAGCAAAACAAAGGCTCCAATCAAGACAAAAGCACCACAAGCTCCCGCAGCTGTTCCTACTGCTAGAACACTACTCATCTTCTTGTCCTCTTTGCAGTTGGTGTCGTTAGTTTTAGCTTCAGAAGCCTTCAAGCTTGAATTAAACTGCCATGAATAAATGCTATATTTCCGTGTGAACTCTCTTGGGTTAGCTAAGAAGCCAACACTAACCCATTCTGGTAAATATTCCTTCAGATCAACTTTACTGCAAAGATTAGAATCTCCACTTATCGCAGCATTCTTGGCTCTATCAATCAACGTGGCACACAAATCATTTGTGCCAGAACTGTACTCAACCAACATCCTAAATCTTTTCTTCGTTGAACTTCCGGACCATCCTCTGTAATTGCCACCAGACCTCAGGAAGTTTATAATAATCCCGACATGCTCCATGCCAGGGCCTTTTAGGTCATGATAATTTTCAAACTCAACCGCTATGGTTGAGTTTTTTTGGTCATTGCTAGTAACAAGACCAAGAAACCCATCACTTGAATTAGAAAGGATAAAAGAGCCATTTGGAATGAGGAAGAAAGAGAGTCCACCTCCAGGAAGATACTCATTGCCAGAGTCTACCGAAAAGGAGAAACTAGTACTGAATTCTGTTAGCTTCCCTGTGGCATTATCCCACAGATGCATTGGCTCCTTGTACATAGCCCTCCCACTGACATTCATGTGGGCTTGGGTGCCTCCAGTGAGCTGAATAACATGGTCTCTTGCACTGGCATCACCTTGGTAAAGTATGCCATTGTTGTTATTGAAACAGGTAATATTGAATGAGATTGAGTTGGCAGAACAAATAGTTACCAAGATAAGGCTAATCCTGAAGATCCCAAATTGGAACTTTCTAATTACTAAGAACAATGGAAACTGAAGGTAGATATGCTTTGTGTTGAAAAGGGCCATGACTTGTAGTGGCTTTGATAGTGTAAGTTTGATAAGATTGGTATCTATAACTATACTCATATATATTTCAAATCAATGGACCAAGTAAGACATAAGTGTCCTATCGTGGCTTCTGGTATTACTTCTTAGCAGTTTCCGAAATGGGAATTTGTCAGTTTAATTAATTCAATTAACTTCCCTATACAATTAATTGACAAGCAATAGATTTAGTGGGTCCTAAAAGGAATTTCTTCTTTTGTTAAGACAATATTCCACGGTTAGAACTAACAGAAAGCACATTATAAAGCTCTCTTTGTTGATGCTTTTAATCTGAACAATTCTAAAATAACTTCGACGGCCAACTACTATATTGTTCTTTGAAAACTATATAAGAATTGACTGCATGCATGGAACTGGGAAAGGCAAGACTTGAAAATAAACCGACAACAAGCGTTTACCAGTGAGAATAACCTTGGTGGCTTTGCCTTAGTATTCTTATGATTGGGTTCACTGTCATGAAATGGCTGGCAACCACTTGAGTTGTTGGAAAAATAGTTCAAGTAAAACTTCCAGCTGTTTAGACGTTGAAGAGTGACCTAGATGATAATTAGTAAATGTTGTGTTTACGAACGGGATGATACAAATGTTCTGTTTCATATTGTTTAGGTAGGAATTTTGCCTTCGGATAAAACTAAATGACAATTATATTAAAACTAATTCGAAACAAATTAAGTTTAAAAATGTGATGCCGTATGTGATGGGTTAGACAAAGAGTCCTGTTACTGGATTAAAATAGCATGTGGTTAGACTTAAAGACTGATATGTAATTCTAAGGATAAATTGTATATATTTTAGTAAAAGATGTAAAACAGCTATGAGATTAGATAGTTAAACTATTATATATTGAGGTTCTCTAGAACGGTAGTTCCATGGATAAAGTGGACAGAGTCATGGGTTGAAAATTTCTCTAGAAGTAGTCTGTACATATAAAATCTCATCTTAAAGTGTGCGTCTATATATATATATATATATATATATATATATATATATATATAGTTGAAGATGTTGGAACAAAAGAAAAACAGAGAACCGATATTTTAGAAATGAGTACCTTGCAAGCTAAGCTAATAATAAGGAACTCATATTTTACTAACCAGGCACATGAGCTACTGTGTGCCGATAGTCTATACAATTAGGCAAAGCTTGTATATAAAGACTAACATGTAAAGCTCAACAATTAATGAAAACAGTTTTGTTAGTTATCCAGTGTAACAAACTATTGCTGGAAACTTCTTTTCAACATGGTATCAGAGCTCCATGGTTGATCCAGAAAAACTTCATCACAAATAGGAAATTCTCCAGATAATTCTCTAGAGAACTCAAATCACAAACTGAAGATACAAGCATGAACAATCCAGCCACAAGCTCACTGAATCTCAGCAGAGATGGATACTCTGGTTCGTCAAATTTACCTAATTTTTCTGCTCCTAGTCTAGCGATTCAATTACCTCCAAGTTTACCTCCACTCTCAATCAAGCTCAACAGAAGCAATTATGGCTTTTGGAGATCACAGATCATTCCAGCTCTGGGAGCCTACGATCTTGAAGGATTCATAACTGGTGACAAGATCTGTCCTCCTCCTTATCTGTCTTTATCAATTGTTAATTCTAGCAATGAAACTGAAAATGTTAAGCAAACAAATCCTGATTATGCAGCATGGAAACGAACTGATAAGTTCATACTGAGTTGGCTTTTAGCATCAATCACTGAAGGAATGTTTGGCTATGTAGTTAGATGTCAATCTTCTATGAGTGTGTGGCAAACACTAGAAAAACTTTTTCAAACAGAATCAAGAGCCAGATCTATGCACCTCAAACATCAACTACAAACCACTCGAAAAGGATCTTTAACAATCAGTGATTATTTCCTTAAAATGAAAGAAATCTCAGACACTCTATATGCTATTGGTACTGAAATAACAGAATCTGATCTCTTATTGCACATTCTTGATGGTTTGGGTCCTGAATATGATGCTATTGTAGTCAATATAAACTCTAGAGTTGGTTTTGTGTCCTTGGAAGAAGCTCAGTTCCAATTACAAAGCTATAAACTTCGGTTAGCTCAGCATCATACTGTACAATCAGTTAATCTTGATCACAGTGTAAATGTTGTCAAGAAGGACAAACCAGTTTAATAATTTTGGCCAAGCACAACAATTTAATCAATTCACCAGACCTTCTTTCAATCAAAGTTTTAAAGGAAAAGGCAGAGGTAGAGGACAAGGTCAAGGAGGAAGATTTAACTCTAATGGAGGAAGGAGTGGCTCAAACAACAACAGGCCAATTTGCCAACTGTGTGGGAAACTTGGTCATGTTGCTCTAAAATGCTATTATCGGTTTGATATAAGCTTTCAAGGATCTCAGGGTGCTTCAGGACAGCAACAAAGTAATAATTCACAGCAAGGAGGATCAAACAGCTTTCAAGCCTATATAGCTTCACCCAATACAGTTGCTGATACTAACTGGTTCCTGGATACTGGAGCAACTGATCATATTACTAAGGATCTGCAAAATCTAGATGTCAAGGAAAACTACACTGGCACTGAAAATGTACAAGTAGGGAATGGTAATTCTCTATCAATTCTACATCTTGGTACATCTTTCTTAACTAGCTTACAGAATTCTAGAATGTTGGTGCTAAAAAGAGTTCTTCATGTTCCTCAAATAACAAAGAATTTGTTAAGTATTTCCAAACTAGCCTCTGACAACAATGTATTTGTGGAATTTCACCCTCATTTCTGTCTTGTTAAGGACAAGATTTCATGAGCAATTCTGCTGCAAGGCAAGCTTGAGGAGGGTTTATACAAGCTTTTCACATCATCAACTCCCTGCCTAATCAATTCCATATCCTCTATCAACTCACCTCAGAATTCAGTTAGAAGTCATATTTCACATCATATCTCAATGCTTTCCTGTACAACTGCAGATTCTGATGCTAAAACCACTATAGCTACTTGGCATAAAAGGTTAGGCCATCCGAATGAAATAACATTAGCTCATGTTGTTAAACAGTTCAATTTGAGTGCAAATAAAATAAACAAGCTGCAGTGTGAAGCTTGTAGATATGGAAAACAATGTCATTTCATTTATCCATCATCTCACTCTAATGTCAAAGTGCCTCTTGAAATTGTTTTTGCTGATGTTTGGGGTCCCTCACCAGTGAAGTCAATTGATGGTTATACCTCTTATCTACTACTTGTTGATGGTTATAGTAGATATAGCTGGATCTATCCTATGCAATCTAAGTCTGAAGTTACAACTTATTTCCCTCAGTTCATTAGCTTAGTAGAAAGACAGTTTGACAGAAAACTTAAATGCTTGCAAACTGACTATGGAGGAGAGTTCAAACCTCTTCAACAATTGTTTGATAAACTTGGTATTATATTTAGACATTCATGTCCTTACATTCATCAACAGAATGGAACTGTTGAAAGAAAGCATCGATCAGTAGTTGAAATTGGACTATCCTTAATGGCTCAAGCAACAATGCCGTTAAAGTACTGGTGGCATTCTTTTTATACAGCAGTGTATCTGTTGAACAGATTACCTACTTCAGTTTTACATCCTGCATCACCATTTCAAAAACTTTTTGGCAAGACACCAAACTATAAAGAATTAAAGGTGTTTGGGTGTGCTTGCTATCCAAATCTCAAACCTTATTCATCACACAAATTTTCATTTCACACCTCTGTTTGTGTGTTTCTTGGATACAGTAGTTGTCACAAAGGTTATTTGTGTCTACATTCCTCAGGTCGTGTTTATATTTCAAAAAGTGTTATCTTTCATGAAGATCAGTTTCCTTTCTTAGACAAGAATTTTATCAACTCCAATCATGTCAATTACCAGCCACCAGTTGTCTCTCAACTTTCATCCTGGTTTCTTCCTTCTCATGTTGTTTCCAATATATCTTCTGGTTCTAACACATTACCAACCTCCTCCTCTTTATCCTTACCAACATCATTACCTTTCAGATCATCAACTCCCACAAATACAAGTCAAAACTTACCAGATAACTCAGCTACTCCAGCCTCCACATCTATAATTCAATCTTCTCAGCATTATAGCCCATCACCAAACTCTGCCAATTCATCAGCATTACCATCAATTAATCCTCCTGCTCCACTCATGAACACACATCCAATGGTAACTCGAGCCAAGGATGGCATCTTCAAACCAAAAACTTATACTGTTGCCTCACTTGACACTATAACACCTGACATAGTAGCACAGGCTCTATCCAATCCTCATTGGAAAGCAGCCATGCAGTCTAAATATGAGGCACTCATGTCAAATAAAACCTGGTCCTTAGTCCCTTACAATTCCAGCATGCATATAGTTGATTATAAGTGGATTTTTCGCATTAAGTATAATGCAAACGGGAGTATCCAGAAGTACAAGGCCAGACTTGTGGCCAAAGGGTTTCAACAGTCAGCAGGGATTGATTATTTTGAAACCTTCAGTCCTGTCATAAAACCATCTACTATAAGAGTTGTGCTCTCACTGGCCATAACATTTGGTTGGGACATACAACAAATTGATGTCAATAATGCATTCTTAAATGGAGACTTACAAGAAGATGTATACATGTATCAACCTGCTGGTTTTATTGATCCTGAGAATCCTCAATTTGTTTGTAAATTGCACAAATCATTATATGGATTGAAGCAAGCTCTAAGGGCCTGGTTTGATAAATTAAAGGGAGTTTTGCTTCAGTGGGGGTGGGGGTGGGGGTTTGGTATGTCTTCTTCTGACACTAGTTTGTTCATTTACAAACATGAAACTACTCTAATATTGCTACTAGTTTATGTGGATGATATTCTAATTAATGGGAACAACAATCAAGTGTTGAAAAAAGTCATCAGTGATTTAAACAGAAATTTTGCACTGAAGACACTGGGAACAGTTAGCTACTTTCTTGGCTTTGAAGTTCAGCAATGCCAAGGTGCCTTACTGTTAACACAAAGAAAATATGCTACTGACTTGTTAAAGAAGTACCATATGCTGGAAGCTAATGCAAGTCCAACACCAATGACAGCTAATCAAAAGTTATCAGCTGAAGATAGTGAGGTATTTGAACAACCTACAGTTTACAGAAGCATTATTTGATCCTTACAATATCTTGCTATGTCTCGTCCAGATATTGCTTATGTAGTTAACAAGCTAAGTCAATTTTTACAAGCTCCAACAAAACTGCAGTGGCAAGCCTGTAAACGGTTGCTGAGATATGTTAAAGGAACCTTGAATCATGGATTATTGTTTAAGCCTATGACATCACTTGTTTTGACTGGTTTCAGTGATGCAGATTGGGCAAGCTCAGTTGATGACAGAAGATCAACTTCTGGATGTTGTGTGCATTTTGGATGCAATTTAATATTCTGGTCATCTAAAAAGAAGAAAACTGTTGCAAGATCCTCAACTGAGTCAGAATACAGGGCACTATCATATGCTACTACAGAAATTATTTGGCTGCAAAGCTTGCTGAAAGAACTGAATTTCAAATTAGTTGAAATACCAGTCTTGTGGTATGACAACAAAGGAGCAGAATCATTGTCTGCCAATCCCGTCTTCCATGCTCGCACCAAGCATATAGAAGTTGATGTTCATTTCATTAGAGAGAAGGTTTTGTCAAAGCAAATCAGTGTCAAACATATTTCTACTGAGCAACAAATTGCAGACATAATGACTAAGCCTCTAGCTGGTATCAAGTTTGAACTCTTCAGAGACAAGTTGGGAATTTTGTCTTCAAACAAGTTTGCTGATCAAGAAGGATACAGTCAAACTTGAAGGGAGGTGTTGGAACAAAAGAAAAACAGAGAACTGATATTTTAGAAATGAGTACCTTGCAAGCTAAGCTAATAATAAGGAACTCATGTTTTACTAACCAGGCACGTGAGCTACTGTGTGCCGATAGTCTATACAATTAGGCAAAGCTTGTATATAAAGATTAACGTGTAAAGGTCAACAATTAATGAAAACAGTTTTGTTAGTTATCCAGTGTAACAAACTATTGCTGGAAACTTCTTTTCAACAGAAGATACTGAAGAAGAATTCGTATTCAATTTTTTATCTGATCTTCATTTTTGAATGTTAAAAGCATCCGTATATAAGATGTTTTGTTGCTTGTTTATAATTGACGTGAAATTAATAATGCTTTTTAATTAGTTTTTAAATAATACGGGGAAGTATGGACAATAGTTTTTAAATAGTATGGAACATATTTTAATTAATTAATTAATTTTTAAATAATACGAAACCTGGACTAAACAATAACACTTTTTAATTGATTATTTAATTTTTAAATAATATAAAAGGGATTAAATCTATGACCGTTGGATCAATATGACTCTGAAATCATGTAAAGTTTACCACTTTTTTGCGAAACTTAAGCTTATAGATAGGTACTTAACATTAAGTATTTAATTGTCTATTAAGTTTTGCTATATTTTTAGTTGTTTGAGTACTTAGAATTATCCTCTTCGACCTCATCAATTTCATAAGAAATAACCTGCTTGCCCCTAAATCACTAGGCCTAATAGGAAAATCTCAATTCATTGAGCCTATCAGTACAATTATATGCCTCTCTAAGATAAAGACCCTTGAATACTAAAAGAAAAACACTTATATCTAAAAAAATTGAGTGAAGATCAAAAAATGTGGTCATTTTATTTCTATCTTTCCATGCATGTAAGTAAAGAACGAAATTCATCCCCGAGCAAAATAGGTATTTTGAAGTAGTATTTGATCGATTATGTATTAATTAAATATTCAATTGATTATTTATCCAAAGTTAGGCTGGATACTTTCTTCAAGGTAATTGCATCAATTCAGCCACCAAACTAATTCAAATAAAGTAATAATTGAAAGTTAATTAAATATTTGAATATAATTCAAGTTAATTGTCGACAGTTTTTTAATATTTTTTTAATATATGTCTAATACCATTTTTCCTTCATTGATTTAATTGAAAGAATAGATGACTGCATCTTTGATGCAAGCAAATAGTAGTAAATTTGAGAATACAGTATATATGATTCTTTGTTATCATAGTGGCAAAAACTAGTACATTTGAGCATCAAAATTCAAAATGATTATGGTGAATAGTATAAAATTAATATATTCGTTGTAGAATTAATTGTTATAACTTTCTTTTGCAGCTAATTAATAATTAATTTTCAATGGAATAATATCGCTCTACATCTCAATTAGAATTTCATCATTCCAAGTAACCATGTCGTCTTTCTATGTGAACTAAAATGTAGATAATAATGAGCTGATGCAATATAACCTATAAAAACACACAATAATTAGAACAAAAAATTTGGCGTATATAGTACTACTTGCATTTTTTAGGATTATCTTTTTATTAATTACTAATTTCAATATTGAAAATTATGCATGAAATCTTTATTTATTTCTTATTTATCATTTGAAAAAATAAATCACATATTAGAATTCGGATGCATTTTCTTTTGTTTTGATTTTTTTTTCTCTTTTTTCCCTGACCACCAATAATGATCAGTTATTCTTGAAATAAATTCAAATATGTAGAATGATTTTATTGAGGGGATCTAAATAGAAAGTGGCATAGTCTATCTCAATTTGGGATTACAATAAAACCCATGGGTTGGATATAATTGATCTCAGCCCGCATAGATTGGGCTGTGTTATTCTTTTGACAGGTTATGCTACGGAGACTGTAACCTAACCCAAACCCAACCCACAATTTTAGTATTCCAAATCTTTGTTGAGTTGTTCTATTTGGGTCCTATTTTTAACTCTTCATACCCCACTTCTAAACGCACCCTATTAAAAAATCTTAAATCTCTATTACTCTGTTCTTTTATGAATCCAAATCCTGTTTTCTATGCTGCACATTTTTCAATGCAATTTACATTCAATCTCAACCACATATTCTTTTCAAAATTTAAAATAATTCAAAATTAACCACATATTCCTAAATTCAGTTGAAAACAAAAATACTGAATTCATAAAAGAACACACAATATATTTTCTCATTAAACTCTATTTGATTTCCAAATTACCCTTTTATTGCATAATTGAGTTTTTCTACAACACTTAATTACTTGTATTAGAATATAAAACAAGCACAATGACAACCAATCCCTCAATTCTCAAAACCATCGACGATTGGCACTGCTTCACTTTCGCATGTGCACTTTAGTCATCCATTCAATTGTATCCTTCTCATTGCAAAGGAGTTGCTCTACATCTCTTAGTCACTAGAATTTTTGCACATCATTCATAGCACTATAGGGTAGTTCTAGTCAAAGGGTGGCGTAAGCCAAGTTGGATGGCTCAGCAATTGGCGGCCCTTCCTTACCCCTGTTTTGCCCAATTCTCAAGGGAAAGGCTTTTCTGAAGGTCATCTGAAATTATGTTGGTTCCGTCATGGTAGATAAGCCAATCAACAAAAACCAACTCTATAGTAAATAGTCATCCTGGATCAATTGTGGTCAACACAAGTAGGACAATATATAGTTACACAAGTGTTTTTCACGGCTCCATGAAATTTCTGCATAAGAGACGTTTTATTGTGCGGTTCATAAACTTCCTGAGATTCAAATCCAGTATCCCCATAAATTCTATGATCAATAAATTTCTTCCATAATGTTTTTCTATCAAAACTTTATGCTACTTTCTCAAACTGATCAATGTTTGGCTTACCAGGCCCAAGAATCAATACTCTTCCAATCTGCCAATAAGATAGCTTAGTTTTCAAATGAACATTTCTCCAACTTAGTTTTCAAACCAACATATCTCAAAATAACTTCCTTGACCATGAAACTTTATAGGAGATTGAAGATGGAAAATAGAAGATAACTCATTAAGATAGATGATGAATAATCATCATCATCAAGTTGGGAAAATTTTTTGAATATGAAAACTAGTTAAAACTTATTTGTCCTATTTAGTAATTTTGTTTAAGGGTTAAATAGTAAAATAATCTAAAAATACAAGTAGAAAATGGGTTAAAAATATAAGTGGGAGACGAAGAGTTAGAAAATGAGTGCCGAATAGAACTATTCATATTTGTTTCTATATTCAAAATCCATATTTTAAAAACCCACGTTTACCAATATGATTTAAATTAATATCAATCATATATTGTTTTAAAATTTAAAATAAATTTAAAACTAATCACATATTCTTACTAAATTTTGGAAACAAAAATTCAAAATTTATTATAAACAAATATTACATAGATTCTCACTAGAAAGATTTAATAGTTTCTCAAATAATACCATGGTTAAGCATGAAGTTGAAACACTCTTTCAAAGCTTTAACAAGATCAGAATATGTGCAAATGGATTGGCCTATCTTTTAAGGTTACAAAAATTTACTAACCAAAAAAAAAAGTAAGAGAATAAACATCAATGACACTAAATTTGAAGTGATTTATATAGACTATAGCTCATTAATTGACAAACTGATTGAGCGTTGAGAGTGGAAATTAATTAGGTTTTAGTTATGGAGAATTTGGTGAATAAAAAGAGAGAAAATGAATTAAAAACTAAAGTTGGTCATATTTGATTTTGCAAAAATTTAAAATGTTAAACCTAAGAAAAGTATTTAAATATTAATGTATATATAAAAATATTTTTAATTATCAAATCCGAGTTGTCCCTCCTAGTAACTTTCTCTTCCTCCGCCGACGCAGTTAAGTATAGAATTCTATTCTTTCGCCAACTTTGACAAGCAAGAGGGCTTAATGAAATGCATAACAAGAAACCTTAATTTAAAAAATAAGACATGTATATATGTACCCAGTCAAAATAGTATTCTGTAGAAAGCACTCAAAAGATTGAGAGAGATCAGTTGAAGATTTTTAAGGAAAGTTGCAAGCAATTGCATGCCAACTGGTTAGAGAACTAGTGAATCAATCACATCCAAAAATCTCATTCGGTCCCTGCAGCCTCAAAAGGTGGCCTTGAAGTTTGAATTTTTTTATTAATTATCTAGATTATGCCTCCTCAACTTGGCCCTTTTGATTGATGCGTGTACGACACAACATTTGTTAAAGGTATAAATTAATTTTAAAAAAATCCAAAATTTAGATTTTATAATTGTTAAAAGCTATAATTATACAAAATGTGTTGATATACATAATTTAAAATTTTCCTTTTGAATTTTGGAACACATATTGATATTTTCTAGTATCCTTATGCAAATTTTTTTTCCGTCTTTTTTAATTGTAAAAAAAAAAGATATATAGATTAGTAATTAAGATTTGATTACATGTATATAGAATAAATAACAATTAAATTTAACAATTAATTATATTTTTCTCTCTCTAATATTTTTACATCTTATATCTCTCTTGTAATTTCGTATAATTTAAATTATGCTCTAAACACTTTTTAAATAAAATAATAAATGAAAATAGTACTTAATTACCTAAAAATACATTAATTACTCAAACAACAATATATAATGAATTAAAATTGTAAGAACGATAAAAAAATTACTTGTATTGTAGGAATTTAAAAATATATGTGAAGATAATTGAATAAAATAAAAATAACGAGACAACTAGAAAACCAACAAAAACACATTGTTGATATAGAAGACCAGGATGAAGATTGAGGTTTTTAAATTTTATTTCTTTAGACGATCAATATTATCTTGCACAAGTTCTATTATTTGTCGATGAAGTTGCCGTACTCTTAGTAGCTTTGACTCAAAGTAATTTTTTTAATAATCTTTATAATTTTAATTTTTTATATATTGTTGTTTGGGTAATTAATGTATTTTTCGGTAATTAAGTAACATTTCCATTTATAATTTTATTTAAAAATTGTTTAAGGAATAATTTAAATTGTACCTGAAATACAAAAGAGAGAGGATGTAAAGATAGAAAGAAAAATAATAAAGAGAAAAAAAATATCATTAATTGTCTAACTTAATTTTTATTTACTCTATGTATATTTAATGATTGACTTAATATTTAGTTATCATGTAACCATTAATTTATATAAATCTAAAAGATATAAATTTATGTAAAAAAAGTATAATTTAGAGAGGCTGTTGATCCTGCCCCATGTATAAATAATACATACGGGTTAAAAAACTTTAACTTAAACTTTTTAACTTAAATTTAAATATTAATTAATGACCATTATTTCATATAATCCAATGGTTGAGATTAAAAGTAAAAAAACTACATTTAATGATGTAAACTTTTCAACAATCTCAACCATTATATATGTGGGATGAATAATCATTAACTGATGCTTAGATTTAAGTTAAAATATCTCATCCCAATACATATTAGGGATGAAATATTTAATTTTAATTTAAATATCAATTACTGACCATCATCTCATATATCTAATGATTGAGATTGCTGATGAGTTGATATTATTTAATATAATTTTTTTGCTTTTAATCTTAACTATTAAATTGGATGAGATGAATGATCATTAACTGATATCTAGATTTAAATTAAAAAAAATTTCAATTAAAATATCGGGACCCTACATATTATATGTCGGAGGAATTTTAAGGGCATGCAATACATTTTATAGCGTACAAATCTTACAAATTGGTTTGTCCACATTTGACAATGACTGGTCACAATTTGTTCCATAATTACATAAACTTTTGTATCTTTTACTCTTTTAATGTGTGTGTGCGTGCATGTATATATGTATAATTATTGAAAAACTTTTCATATCTAAATTACGCCATGCAAAAAAGAAATATCATGGGTTCTGGATCGAGAATATATATTAAGACCAATTCAAAGTCATTTTGATAATCAATTTATATATATTCCTATTCCTTGCACCTTATAGTCAAAACGTGGTTGCCTGGTTGGAGTCTTAAAGATGAAGACATAGACCAAAAAAATGTTCAATTTTCAATCTGGAAAATGATTCTTTTTCTTTTGAGAATTGAATATAAGAGATCATAGTTAGAAGAATATGCATGTCTTTTTACTGACTCTATTTTAAAATAGTTAAATTTAGAATATAAAACTCATAATCCGCATAATTAGGTAATAAACAAAAATGATCCAGACGAAAAGTATACCTGCTTAATTAATTTCATTGTTGCCTGTCTCAGTCTTAAATATTTTTTTTTTTGTTTTCGCTCTCAAAGATATTTGATAATACTGGAAATGTCCCCAGATGATGACGATAATAATCATAATAAAGCAGAAACAAGCTATTGTTGACTTTTGATAGAGCTGTCTAGGACCAAAACAATTAAATAGACGTAATGTAACTGAAAGACAAGATGACTGATTCTTATTTAGATTAAGCCAAAACTAAAAAGACAAAAAATTTAATTTACAAAAGGGGTCTCTTAATAATATTCTGCGAGTCTAGAAAAGATCATTTCCTGCGTGTTGTCCTTCCTAGCAAGCAATACTTGCAGCTGTTTTCATTATTTGTGATATATAGAACAGAATATATTGCTCTGAATTATTGAATAAAAGAAGACATCCTAATTAAATAAATGTCAACATGATGAACAATGTGTTTCTTTGCGTGTGTTAAAAGAAATATATATGTTGAAATAAGAAGGAACAACATTAACTATGCCTATATTATACTAAATAATTAAACCGCCTTAATTTAATTCAAATTAAATAATTAAACCCTTGCAAACATCTGCATGAACCGATCTTAACCCATGATCATCAAACTATTAACTATAGTTAAAATTTAAATTGTATTATTAAGAAATTCAAAATGTATATAAAATTATTTAACCTCTTAATTATGGGTGTTGACATATTGCTCTATATATATACACACACACACACACTATGCTGAGGCGTGAATCTGCAGATAATGTAATGTCTAGTGGTTGCAAATTACTGCATTTTATGTATCAAATTTTAGATATTCAATTGCAATATTGCACATTATTACAAATTCGGGATGTTGCTCATATAATGCATGTCATCCCTTTTCTTTAATCAACAAATTAAAAAGGAAAGTAATACAGGAATTAAATTTTAACGACCCATTGCAATGCTTGAATTAGTTATGAAAGGTTCACCGGAGCTGACTGATGGTGTAGGTAAATGATACATAGGAACAGGCATCTTCGGTGGAAGATCCGGCAATGGTGTTTCAAAATTAAGAACCTGAATTGCTTGTTTGATTGAAGGCCTGACATTGTAGTCTGGATGTGCACACCATAATCCAACAATCATCAAACACTCTACTTGTTTCTCATCAAAATTCGTTTCCAATGCCTCATCCACTCCTGATACAAGCATTCCACTTCCATAAAGATCCCAAACCCACTCGACCAATCCCATTTCTGATTTTTCTCTTGCGGGATCAACTGACTTCTTTCCACTAGCAATTTCCAAAACAACTACTCCGAAGCTGTAAACGTCCGACTCTTTACTAGCCCTTCCTGTGCTTATGTATTCAGGAGCCAAGTAACCTAATGTGCCAGCCAAACCAGTTGTTTGTTGACCTAGCTCGTGGTCCACGAGTCTTGCCAACCCAAAGTCACCTAGCTTCACATTAAAACTCGAGTCCAACATTATATTGCTCGACTTGATGTCGCGGTGCACCACACATTGCTCCCACTCTTCATGAAGATAGAACAAAGCAGAGGCCAAACCGAGAGATATCTTGTACCTCATAACCCAAGTGAGCAGACTTTTGTGGCGGAAGAGGTGAGCATCGAGGCTACTATTCGGCATAAACTCGTAGACCAAAAGGAATTGTCCTTTGTCATGGCACCATCCTATAAGTTGCACCAGATTCCGATGTCTCAATTGGCTAATTGTCTTGACTTCGGTTATGTACTCCTTTTTGCCTTGTCTAGAACCCCTTGAAATTTTTTTCACAGCAACATTTGTATCCATATCCATTAAGTAACCCTTATAAACAGCACCAAACCCTCCTTCACCCAACTTTCTGCTATCCGAAAAGTTGTTGGTTGCAGATGCAAGATCTTTGTACGAAAATCTTCTCGGTCCAGCACCTCTTTCAAGATCATCGTTATTAATTGAAGTCAAGTGTATTGCCTCCGCAGAGTTTCTTTCCCTCTGCAGCTTCCGCCTCCTGAATATTATTATTCCCGTTATCAATCCAGCCACTAGAACAACCGCCGAGACTGTGACTGGGACTACTATTTCCGTCGTTTTATCGCTTTTCCTGCTGGTCTCCTTTATATCCAAACTGGAATTGAACTGCCATGATTGGAGTATGTGTCGCTCTAGTTTAGCTCCTGTGGCAGCTGAAAACCCAATAGTGACCCACTGAGGTAGAGTCTCCTTCAAATCAATTGTGTAAGATAAACTAGTGTTCTCCTGAGGATTGCTGGTCTGTTGGTAACTCCAAGACACGCTCAAATTCTTGGTAGCAGCGTCGTATGTAATCCGCACATCGGCAGTATCTCCACTATGATGACTAGCGTTCCAACGCGTGTAGACTGCTGAATTGAGCGCGTTATTGTTGATTCCCACGTGGTCCCGAACCTCAGGTGGATCCCATTCAGGGTTATTGAAGGAGTCAAATTCCACGAATACAATATGGTCGGACGCTGAGGAGGTTGTGCTGGTATTAAATAAGCCCAAAAAGCCACCAGCTGAGTTTAGAGGAATCTGAAATCCAACAGGAGCCATGAAAAATGCAAGTCCATTGCCGTAATTAGCCGGATCGTCAGTGTCAATTTGGAAAGAAAATAGGGTGCTGAAATCAGCAAGCGCTCCCGTATCAACGTCCCAGAGCGGCACCCTTCCAGCATAAGTTGCCGAGCCAACACGACATGAATAAGTCCTTTGGCTGTTCAATTCAATGACCCCAACAGAAGGTACTGCATCTCCCTGATAAATTATGTTGTTATCATTGGCATTAAAGCCATCCATTCGGAAGTTAACTGAACTAGCCAAGGGTAGAAGGGAAACAGAGAACACGAAAAAAGCTACTTTGCGGAAATCATATGTCAAGATAGCCATTGCAAGTGAGTGAGAGACAATGAATCAATTGGTACGTCATGAAATGTGAACCTTATTAGACTTTAAATAGCGTGATGCCATGATTATTAGTCAATGATTTGATGCTCAAGTTTCAACTATATCCTTATAATTTATTTCTCTGGAACCTTCAATGAAGGATAAACAAAACATAAACAAAGACCTTGTTTCCATATCTGTCGTCAGCAGAACAGCTTAACCGTTAAATTAATGTATAGTTTAGCCAACAACAGTGATAAGAATAAAGCCATTGTGATGACTGATGAGATATAATCCTTGAGAAATTTAAAATCCTTTCTGTCTACTGGCTTTCACATACGCAACTATTTGCTTATCACTACCAAACTATGAACATAAAACAAAGAATGAACAATTTAATTTTTTTCTTGTTCCCGAATGTAGCTTGATCTGATCAAAAAACAATTCTATATATAAGACAATATAGTCAAAGAAAAAGAAGATCATTGGAAAATCACATGGTTACAGATTTATTAATTATTAATCCGAAATTTGTTGATAATGTGTTAATTCTTCTTTGTTTGTGTGATAATCACAAGGAAAATTAAACGCATATCTGGGAATTTTCATGTGAGCTTCCAAGCTTAAATCATATTATATATATTTAAATGAACATGATCGTGCATCAAAGTTGAAGGATCGATAATACTTATCAAAATTAATAGTAGTGTATGCTTTCTTTTTGTTTTTGTTGCTGCAACCGAATAAAACAATAAATTATGATATTTCGGCATCCATCACCATATATACAGACACACACAAACCAGATGGCGATCCACTTCTTGCAAGACCCCAAAAGAAAATAATTGTTGTCATTAATTAATCATAAATGTCATGTTCCGTGGATATGGATACAGATGTGATTAAGTTAAACTATTAGTAAGTATTCACTTGTTGGCTTATTCTAATGAAGATCAAGGCAGAGTGGACGATGGTGTTTTTTTGTTTATGAATTTTGTGTTTTCGTTTTTAAAATTAAGAATATATGATTAGTTTTTAATTTTTTTTAAATTTCAAAAATGATATATGATAGATATTAATTTAAAATA
The DNA here is from genome assembly GCA_013180625.2 of Boswellia sacra. Taxonomy (NCBI): domain Eukaryota; kingdom Viridiplantae; phylum Streptophyta; class Magnoliopsida; order Sapindales; family Burseraceae; genus Boswellia; species Boswellia sacra. The sequence goes on along the minus strand of SNVD02009250.1, from coordinate 18,518 downwards.
TATTAGTAATTGTGTGTTTTCAAAAAAATATTTTCTAAATTTGAAAACAAACAGGAAAGAACTTTATATTGATTTCGTCTTATTAATACTTTCATTGATAAAAATTCTATATACCTGAAGTCTGCCCCCTCCTTTTTTCATCGACTTGGATTCCAATATGACTCTTTTGTATTCTAGAATTTGTTTTCCCTCTTATGACGAAGGCACACTTTTTTGTTTATTTTTTTTAGTAATTACGTTGAATTTCATATTAAAAAAAAAGTAACACAAGTAACTATTTCTATATCTCCAATAACAAGGTACATGACTACATGATCAAGTTCGGATAAGTTTCATGTTTCACATATCCCGTCCAATTCACAAATAATTATAGAGTCAAATCCTAGGGTTCACTTTTATTTATTTAATTTTCATTTTCATTTAATTAAGTGTTTCCGTAGATGTGGAATACATAGCTTTTGGATAAGTGTTGCAAACGTAAATGTTGGTTTTTGCATCGTATGGTAGTTATGAATAACACAACTGAAAACAGTAATGTAAATCGGAACATGATTTTTATGTGGTTCGGTTATAACCAACCTACATTAACGGGCAACAAGAGTTGCAATCCACTATATTGTATGTGTTTACACTCGACTTAGGACTCTTTACAGTGGCAAACATCCGCTCACTCACTAACCTTATCTATGTACACCATAGTCCTTCACACACTCTTCTGATGCTACGTACTCTTTTTTTGTCACGATTATCTTAACCACACACAGTTAATAATAACATATACCTCGTAACTGGTACAGACACATGTGATTACTCAACTCCCTTAAGCTCACACGATCTATAACAATTAACCAAAGCCTAAAGCTTTACACAATACATAAAAACAAATAAAAGACGCACTCAAACTTGCTCTTACTTGCTCTGTCTCAATTTTTGTTGAATGCGTTGAATGCCTTACTCCAAAAGCTATGAAGATGGCTTTATATAGTATTTGATATCAATTGCAATCCTTGTCAAGATCCTGTAACATCTCAATAAAACTCATGAGGAAAGTTTGGATAACAATCAAACATTATACGAAGTGATAATATACTCTCCTAAGTAAACTAGAATACTTAAATAATATCCTAATCTAATAAGAGATAATTGATACAAATATAAAACTTCATATTTAACTAGGATACCAAATCCAAACTTATCCTATTCAACTAGGATACCAAATCCAAATTATTCCTATTCAAGTAGGACACCATATCAGAATTTATTCTATTTTAATTAAAATTCTCCTAATACAAAACATCTATATAAAATAAATGAGATTAGAAAAATATCTATATTTAATTTTTTTATCACATGATGACAAATTATTCATGTACAATACACATATCATGTGTGCAACGTCTAGAACCAACAATCTCCCCATTTAGCATCCTGTGATGAAAACATCTAAATGTTTAAAAAAAATGCATGAGTACATGTACTGCAACTAAAATGAAACACATAAACAAATACTATAATGACAACGTAAAAACAATAAAGAAACAACCAAATAACACTAGAAACATCCATACTTCTCCCCTTTGTTTTCTGAACAAGTGCCAAAGTATAAAAGAAAATCAAAATGATAAACAAAACTCCCCATGAATGAATGTTCAACTCTTTAAATTGTGCATAAATTTAAAAAAAACCAAGAAACTAATTAAATCAAGTACTCCTGCAACTGAACAAACTCCCCCTCAAATCAATTTCACTGACCTAGAACTTTTGACACGTCAAAATACACTTAAGATGATCAAACTAAGTTAGACATAAAGCATTGATCGTAAGTTATGCAAACCGTAACTGAAAACAGTCGAAATTCACATAACAAAAATATCTGGACATCATATAATCTTTTTATAACCAAGCATGTATCAGAGCGGTGGATAAACATCAAACATAAATAATTTTTCATTATTTTATCACTTAATCCAATTGGGTGGTCAACTTGAACATGCTTCTTACACATACAAAAGTTAATCTCAATGTGAATTTTCTGAATAAATACAGTAACTTTCACACATGTATAGAGGTAGTCCTTTTTCATTTGAGTGGGTGATTTTAACATATTTCTAAGATACATTGAAGTTACTCTCAATGGATGACTTTCACACATCATATACTGATAGCCCTCTCTGTATTTGACATGTAATTACCAACAAAATTATACCAATAAAATAGTTCAAGCATGCTTTAAATATAAATAGACTAATGATGCTACAGGTATAAACAACATAACTAAACATTGTTATAATTCAAGTAACTGACAAGTGCCAATGTCCTTTCTCAGTTTTTCAAATCTCAGTGCATCTTAGTGCTTATATGAACAGGTCAACTAGATGATTCTTAGATGAAACATGCTTAATGCAAATAATCTTCGATTCAATAAGTTTCTAAAGAACACTTTTTGTCATCACTTGTCTGACTGAAAATTTTTAAACACTTTTCATTTCCTGTCACATGTTTAGAACAAGCACAATCATCATTTGAAGAAACATTAAGTGCAGCAACTTTGCAATGAGTTTCGTGTTTCTTAACCCAAACCTATCGTGTCTTATGTGACTGTCTAATTAAACTGACTTGCCTTTTTCTTTAACAAATTTTGCAATTTATAGCACCTAGATCTAATGTGACCTTTAATATCACAAAAATAGCAAGTAGGAACAAATTATCTTACCTTTTCTAGATTTGAAATGAAAGAACTCATTGGGGAAGCAAAATCAGTCATATCTTTAAAGCTTGAGTTGGAAATGTTACCTGAATTTGAAGCTTTAACAAACACTGTCTTTGATGTTGAAGCGCCATTCTTTTCATCATACCCCAAACCATGTTTGATGGAGTTATCACGACCTAAACTCAGAATTTGATCAAGCTTTGTTGAACCTATCTTGAGTTAATTAATACAATTGTTTGCCTCATTTAATTCTACATTAATTTTCTGGATACATTTTGTAATGTCTGTCACAGCAACTTCCAATTTCATGATTTTTTCATATGTAGATGCTATTACGCTCTTAAGCACTTCTTGTTCATTCTGAAGAGTTTTGATCTGTACTTTCTGTTTCTCCCACATCTCATAAAGTGCATTATATGCCTTCTGAAGTTCTCTATAGTATTCAGCATCCTTCTCAACATCTGACTCATCGATATTTGATATGTTTTGTTATGTTACGTTAAATACAACATCTTCAAGTATGTCAGACATAACTGTTTGCTCTTTATCTGAAATAGTCCCATTGAATGCTAAAAAATTGTTGGAGTCGTCTTCATCTGTTTCTGAGTCATCATCACTTTATGTTACACACAAACTTTTTTTCTTCTTGTAACTAGGACACTCAACTCGAATATGCTCAAATCTCTTGCATTCATAACATTGAATTTGACCTTTTCTCTTAAGCTTCTCTTGATTTTTTTTTTACGGGTTCTTTACAAAATTTTTTAGCATCAAAGTTCTCTGAATTTTTCTTTTTGAGATTTTTCTTTATGTATTTGATAAAATTCTTTGTTAGATGAGCAAGTTCATCATCGGAATCATCAAGATTTTTGAAATCTTTTTCTTCTTTTTCTAAAGAAGTAATAAAGGCAATACTCTTTTCCCTCCTTCTTGACTTTAAACCCATCTTATATACTTGAAGAGACCCAATCAACTCATCAACTTGCAATGATTTCACATTATTGCTTTCTTCAATAGCTGTGACCTTAGGCTGAAATTTTTCTAGTAGAGATCTAAGTTTCTTGCCAACAATTTTAGCCTCAGTATATTCGTCACCAAGCATGTAAGCAGAGTTAGTAATTTCAAAAAGTCTAGTATGAAAATCACTAATGGCTTCTTCTTCATGCACAACTAAGTTTTCAAATTTAGAAATCAAAGTAAGCAACTTAGATTCTTTAACCTTTTGAATACCTTCATTCTTTACCTCAAGGATATCCCAAGCTTCTTTTGCAATGGTGCACTTTGAAATTAATCAGAAATGTTGAAGATTGACAGCATTAAAAATAACATTGACACCTTTGGAATTCCATCCAGCTAATCGCTATTCAGCTTCACTCCACTCATTCTGTGGTTTATCAATCTATTGCCCAACTTCATTGGCTTTTGTTGGGGGTGTCCAACCATGAACAATGCTTGTCCACACTCTTTCATCAATTGATTTGACGAAACCTCTTATCTTGACTTTCCAATAAGCATAGTTTACATCTTCAAATAACGGTGGTTGAGTGACTGATCCTCCTGTCCGAAATCCTTCCATACTTACAAAAAAAATCTGATCTACACTAGTATGTCAGTGTACCTGCTCTGATACCAATTGTTGGTTTTTGCAGCGTATGGTAATTACGAATAATACAACTGAAAATAGTAATATAAATTGAAAAAAGATTTTTACGTGGTTTAGTTATAACTAACCTACATCCATGAGCAACAAGAGTTGTAATCTAATATATTGTATGTATTTACACTCAACTTAGGACTCTTTACGGTGGTAGACACCTGCTCAATCACTAACATAATCTGTATAAACTTGATCAACCTCGATCATAACTATAGTCCTTCACACACTCTTCTAATGCTGTGCTTTTTCTGTCATGACTATTTAACCACACACAGTTAAGAATAACATAACACTTGTAACTGGTACAAACACATGTGATTACTCAACTCCCTTAAGCTCACACAATCTATAACAATTAACCAAAGCTTAAAGCTTTACACAAAACATAAAAACAAATAAAAGATACACTCAAACTTGCTCTTGCTTGCTCTCTCTCAATTTTTGTTGAATGCGTTGAATGCCTTACTCTAAAAGTTATGAAGATAGCTTTATATAGTATTTGATATCAATTGCAATTCTTGTCAAGATCTTGTAAAATCTCAATAAAACTCATAAGGAAAGTTTGGATAACAATCAAACATTATACGAAGTGATAATATACTCTCCTAAGTAAACTAGAATACTTAAATAATATCTTATCTAATAAGAGATAATTGATACAAATATAAAACTTCATATTCAACTAGGATACCAAATCCAAACTTATCCTATTCAACTAGGATACCAAATCCAAACTTATTCTTATTCAACTAGGACACCATATCAAAACTTATCCTATTTTAATTAAAATTCTCCTAATGCAAAACATCTATATAAAATAAATGAGATTAGAAAAATATCAATATTTAATATTTTTATCACATGATGACAAATTACTCATGTGCAATGCACATGTCATGTGTGCCATGTCTAGAACTAACAGTAAAAAATATGTAGAACAGATATAAGCTCTTGAATACAGTGTTTTAAACAATTTAGCTTATGAGAAACAATAAAAAGTTATTTTCCCTCTTTATTCTCTTGTTTTCTCTATTTTTTTTTAATGTATTCTCATTAAAACATTATATATAACCAAACACATTCTCTAACAATCATTATTCTTGAAAAACATATATACAAACATTTTACTTTTTCTTTCTTTTTTCTAATAAAAATTTCTAATAAAAAACACAAAATTCATAACAAAATTAATATACGGGTGACAATTTTGACACGACACACTTACACGGCCTGAACACAACACAAATTTAATGATTTAATGTTGACATGATTGTTAATTGAATAGTGTTAGTGTTAGGATACTCAACATGATTAATGTGTTGGATTTATGTTGAACGTGTTCAACACACAAATTCGTTTAATATACGAATAGTTAAACATATCCCGTCAATCTTTAACTTCTAAACTCATTTAATGATATTAATTGTTACATACATACAAAATACTTATTATAAATCTAAAAATTTTATATTATGAAATAAATTAACCCATTTAATAGCTAATTAGAATGATTTCAATATTTTTTTATACTAATAATAGTTTATATTTTTTAATAATTTTAATTGATATAAATATATAGAATATAATTAATTATGCATAAATTAGTTAAACAATTAAGTAAATCGTGTGAGTTAAATATGTCACGATTATAACATTTGGGCGACATGTTTCTTAATTGTGTGATATTTGTGTTTCATATCATAGCATGAATAATTAAATAGTTAAATCTGTGTTAGTCAAATTTTATTAATTTATATATTGACACGACGCGAATACGATAGGAAAACATGAATTATCACCCCTAAATAAATATAACCCATGAGCCCATTTCATTTCTAAGAATTTGGTATATTAATAAACAAAAATTACGTAAACTTCTGTATTTTTTACTCTTCCATATTTTTGTTATAAATTTTTTATATCTAAATTACACCATGCAAAAAAACAAAAATATCATAGTAGCTAGATCGAGTATATTAAGATCAGTTCAAAGTTATTTTGTAATTAATGTACATGTTGTCTTACTCCTTGCACCTTATAGTCAAAATGTGGTTAAAGTCCTACAGATAAAGACATAAACCAAAACAAATGTTCAGTTTTCAGTCTAGAAAATAATTCTTTTTCTTTTGAGAATTGAATATATACAAGAGATCATAATTGAAAGAATATGCATGTTTTTTTTTACTGACTGTATTTTAAATTAGGTTTAGAAAATAAAACTCTTAATCCGTATAATTAGGTAATAAAACAAAAAACGATCTAGAGGAAAGTACTTATGCCTCCTTAATTAATTTCATTGCTGTCAGTCTCAGTTTTAAAACAATTTTGTTTTCGCGCTCTCAGCTATATTTGATAATGCTGGAAATGTCTCCAGATGACGATAATAATAATAATAAAAAAGCAGAAACAGGGCTATTGTTGACTTTTGATAGAGCTGTCTGGGACTAAAACAATTAAATATGTGTAATACAACGTAACTGAAAGACAAGATGATTAATTCTTATTTAGATTAAGCCAAAACTAAAAAGACACAAAATTTAGTTTACAGAAAGGACCTCTTTATTATCTTCTACGAGTCCAGAACAGATCATTTCTTGTGTGTTGTCCTTCCTAGCAAGCAAATGCTTCCAGCTGTTTTCATTGTATATATATATAACATAATATATTGCTCTGAATTATTGAATAAAAGAAGATGAATATTCTAATTAAAAAAATGTCACAAGATGAACATGGTTATCCATCTGTGCGTGTCTTAAAAGAAAAATAGATGCTGAAATAAACAGGAACAATATTAACTATGCCTATATTATACTAATTAATTAAACTACGCCTTAATTAAATTCAAATTAAATAATTAAACCACATGTGCACGAACCAATCTTAATCCGTGATTCTCAAATTAATAACTATAGTCAACGTTTTAAGGTTTAGCTACAATATATCCCATGTATCAATACATCATATTTTTTAGGCGTAAAATAATATTTTAATTAATATACGATTATATTTGAAATTAAAGTAAAAAATATAAAATAAGAGGCAACCGGCTTCACTAGTTTTGTAAAAATATATTATTCTTTTTATTTTACTTCGTTAAATTAAAATTAAAACGTAAAATCAAAAGGGTGAAGTGAAAGGGGAGAGGAATGAAGAAATCAACTGAATCTTAGGAGTGTGGTGTCTCTTTCTTCCCTTCAATCTCTCCATCAAGAATATTATACTACCTAGAGTCATTTTCAAGGTAAACATATCCGGATTTTGTCATCAAAATTATGAGTCATGGCCACACCGATTTGCCCTTTGATCGTTTCAAGATTGTCTGCATAGGGTTTTCTTGGTTTTTTTTCTTCTCTTCATGAGTGAATTGGGGTTGGATATTGTATTTGTGTAGGAATTTGATTGTGTTCGTTTGTTTGTCAGGGTTAAAGCAGAATCTTGGAAAAAAGGTTCGTCTTTCCCTTGCTCTGTGTCCTTCTTCCCTTCAATCTCTCCATTAAGAAAAAGAGGCCACTCATATTGATCTTCAAGGCTTGTGTTTTTGGATTTTATTAAAAGAATTGTAAGTATTAGGGTTTTGATTCGTTTTTACTCTCTTAAAAATCCTACCCATTAGTCTTGTCAAGATTATCTGTATTGAATTTTTTATTTTTGCTTGAGATTTTGCTTTTTCTTTCTTTGTTTGTTAAGGTTGAAGTAGAATTGTGGATGTTTAATGGAGTCCAAAGGGTTGCTGGAAGGGGTGGTGGAGCAGCAGTAGTTAATTTTTTTTCTGAGTTTAGAATTTGTGTAGGTAATGATTAATATATATATATATCTGGGAAATTTTTTTTTTCTTAATGCTGCTTTGCTTTCTAATATTTCTAATATAGATTTAAAATTGACGAAATTTTAAGAAAAAAAATCATTTAAAATTGGGCTTCTTTAGATTATTGATGGGGTAAATAACACCACTACTCTATTAAACTATTATATAAATATGAAATGAGGGAATCTATAGTTTATTTATTATGATTTGCATGTTTGTTATTAATGTTTAAAATAGAGTGGCGCCATTTGTATCCGAATTATAAATGAAAGAATCCCTATTTTCACTTAATAAAATACTAAAACATTAGTTGTTAAAAAACAATTGTTTGTATTAGTTCATTCTTTCCACTACAAAAAAATTTCAAATTATTAAATCTTAATTGCTTTGCATACCAAATCTCAACCCTTATTATTATTTTAGTTTCCGTTTCAATACCAAGCGTTATTATTTTTGTTCTTCCAGAGTCCACGCCAAAAGGCGTTCCAGCCTCATTAGCTGCGAACCTTTCTCTTACTTAAAATATTTATTTTTATATTTCTTTAGAGTTTATTATCATCCACCATTCCTAAAGCATATGGGAGAATCTTTCTCCATTGATCATAATAACTCCTCTATTTAAAAATGAAAATGTGTCATATTTTGTAAACTTTTGAAATAATCTCTTCATTGTTATTGTGTTTAGAAAGATCCTTAAATAAATTAGAGGTTAATTGGGTGGAGGACTTGGACCATGCCGCATCGATTCATGCTTCTGGAAAAAAAAAATACTGATTAATATCAAAAATAAATTAGGTCCTGTTTACTTTTTATATTTCATGTAAGTTTGTAAACTTTTTGAAGTAATCTCTTCATTGTTAGGGTGTTTAGAAAGATCCTTAAATAAATTGGAGGTTAACCGGGTGGAGGATTTGGGAGCATGCTGCCTCGATTCATGCTTGTTAGGAGATTGAACACTCCCACCGTAGCTAAAAAAAAAAAAGACAAGAAATAAATTGTTATGTTAGAAATAACAATTTAGGTGTCACTACCTTCCACTAGGGATGGCAAAACCCGGGGCCGGGGCCGACGGTCTCCAGCCCCGGCCCCAGCCCTGGAAAATTTCCCGGAATTTTTTTTCAACTTGTCAATCTCAACCATTATATCTTTTTATTAATTACTAATTTCAATATTGAAAATTATGCATGAAATCTTTATTTATTTCTTATTTATCATTTGAAAAAATAAATCACATATTAGAATTCGGATGCATTTTCTTTTGTTTTGATTTTTTTTTCTCTTTTTTCCCTGACCACCAATAATGATCAGTTATTCTTGAAATAAATTCAAATATGTAGAATGATTTTATTGAGGGGATCTAAATAGAAAGTGGCATAGTCTATCTCAATTTGGGATTACAATAAAACCCATGGGTTGGATATAATTGATCTCAGCCCGCATAGATTGGGCTGTGTTATTCTTTTGACAGGTTATGCTACGGAGACTGTAACCTAACCCAAACCCAACCCACAATTTTAGTATTCCAAATCTTTGTTGAGTTGTTCTATTTGGGTCCTATTTTTAACTCTTCATACCCCACTTCTAAACGCACCCTATTAAAAAATCTTAAATCTCTATTACTCTGTTCTTTTATGAATCCAAATCCTGTTTTCTATGCTGCACATTTTTCAATGCAATTTACATTCAATCTCAACCACATATTCTTTTCAAAATTTAAAATAATTCAAAATTAACCACATATTCTTAAATTCAATTGAAAACAAAAATACTGAATTCATAAAAGAACACACAATATATTTTCTCATTAAACCCTATTTGATTTCCAAATTACCCTTTTATTGCATAATTGAGTTTTTCTACAACACTTAATTACTTGTATTAGAATATAAAACAAGCACAATGACAACCAATCCCTCAATTCTCAAAACCATCGACGATTGGCACTGCTTCACTTTCGCATGTGCACTTTAGTCATCCATTCAATTGTATCCTTCTCATTGCAAAGGAGTTGCTCTACATCTCTTAGTCACTAGAATTTTTGCACATCATTCATAGCACTATAGGGTAGTTCTAGTCAAAGGGTGGCGTAAGCCAAGTTGGATGGCTCAGCAATTGGCGGCCCTTCCTTACCCCTGTTTTGCCCAATTCTCAAGGGAAAGGCTTTTCTGAAGGTCATCTGAAATTATGTTGGTTCCGTCATGGTAGATAAGCCAATCAACAAAAACCAACTCTATAGTAAATAGTCATCCTGGATCAATTGTGGTCAACACAAGTAGGACAATATATAGTTACACAAGTGTTTTTCACGGCTCCATGAAATTTCTGCATAAGAGACGTTTTATTGTGCGGTTCATAAACTTCCTGAGATTCAAATCCAGTATCCCCATAAATTCTATGATCAATAAATTTCTTCCATAATGTTTTTCTATCAAAACTTTATGCTACTTTCTCAAACTGATCAATGTTTGGCTTACCAGGCCCAAGAATCAATACTCTTCCAATCTGCCAATAAGATAGCTTAGTTTTCAAATGAACATTTCTCCAACTTAGTTTTCAAACCAACATATCTCAAAATAACTTCCTTGACCATGAAACTTTATAGGAGATTGAAGATGGAAAATAGAAGATAACTCATTAAGATAGATGATGAATAATCATCATCATCAAGTTGGGAAAATTTTTTGAATATGAAAACTAGTTAAAACTTATTTGTCCTATTTAGTAATTTTGTTTAAGGGTTAAATAGTAAAATAATCTAAAAATACAAGTAGAAAATGGGTTAAAAATATAAGTGGGAGACGAAGAGTTAGAAAATGAGTGCCGAATAGAACTATTCATATTTGTTTCTATATTCAAAATCCATATTTTAAAAACCCACGTTTACCAATATGATTTAAATTAATATCAATCATATATTGTTTTAAAATTCAAAATAAATTTAAAACTAATCACATATTCTTACTAAATTTTGGAAACAAAAATTCAAAATTTATTATAAACAAATATTACATAGATTCTCACTAGAAAGATTTAATAGTTTCTCAAATAATACCATGGTTAAGCATGAAGTTGAAACACTCTTTCAAAGCTTTAACAAGATCAGAATATGTGCAAATGGATTGGCCTATCTTTTAAGGTTACAAAAATTTACTAACCAAAAAAAAAAGTAAGGGAATAAACATCAATGACACTAAATTTGAAGTGATTTATATAGACTATAGCTCATTAATTGACAAACTGATTGAGCGTTGAGAGTGGAAATTAATTAGGTTTTAGTTATGGAGAATTTGGTGAATAAAAAGAGAGAAAATGAATTAAAAACTAAAGTTGGTCATATTTGATTTTGCAAAAATTTAAAATGTTAAACCTAAGAAAAGTATTTAAATATTAATGTATATATAAAAATATTTTTAATTATCAAATCCGAGTTGTCCCTCCTAGTAACTTTCTCTTCCTCCGCCGACGCAGTTAAGTATAGAATTCTATTCTTTCGCCAACTTTGACAAGCAAGAGGGCTTAATGAAATGCATAACAAGAAACCTTAATTTAAACAATAAGACATGTATATATGTACCCAGTCAAAATAGTATTCTGTAGAAAGCACTCAAAAGATTGATAGAGATCAGTTGAAGATTTTTAAGGAAAGTTGCAAGCAATTGCATGCCAACTGGTTAGAGAACTAGTGAATCAATCACATCCAAAAATCTCATTCGGTCCCTGCAGCCTCAAAAGATGGCCTTGAAGTTTGAATTTTTTATTAATTATCTAGATTATGCCTCCTCAACTTGGCCCTTTTGATTGATGCGTGTACGACACAACATTTGTTAAAGGTATAAATTAATTTTAAAAAAATCCAAAATTTAGATTTTATAATTGTTAAAAGCTATAATTATACAAAATGTGTTGATATACATAATTTAAAATTTTCCTTTTGAATTTTGGAACACATATTGATATTTTCTAGTATCCTTATGCAAATTTTTTTTCCGTCTTTTTTAATTATAAAAAAAAAGATATATAGATTAGTAATTAAGATTTGATTACATGTATATAGAATAAATAACAATTAAGTTTAACAATTAATTATATTTTTCTCTCTCTAATATTTTTACATCTTATATCTCTCTTGTAATTTCGTATAATTTAAATTATGCTCTAAACACTTTTTAAATAAAATAATAAATGAAAATAGTACTTAATTACCTAAAAATACACTAATTACTCAAACAACAATATATAATGAATTAAAATTATAAGAACGATAAAAAAATTACTTGTATTGTAGGAATTTAAAAATATATGTGAAGATAATTGAATAAAATAAAAATAACGAGACAACTAGAAAACCAACAAAAACACATTGTTGATATAGAAGACCAGGATGAAGATTGAGGTTTTTAAATTTTATTTCTTTAGACGATCAATATTATCTTGCACAAGTTCTATTATTTGTCAATGAAGTTGCCGTACTCTTAGTAGCTTTGACTCAAAGTAATTTTTTTAATAATCTTTATAATTTTAATTTTTTATATATTGTTGTTTGGGTAATTAATGTATTTTTCGGTAATTAAGTAACATTTCCATTTATAATTTTATTTAAAAATTGTTTAAGGAATAATTTAAATTGTACCTGAAATACAAAAGAGAGAGGATGTAAAGATAGAAAGAAAAATAATAAAGAGAAAAAAATATCATTAATTGTCTAACTTAATTTTTATTTCCTCTATGTATATTTAATGATTGACTTAATATTTAGTTATCATGTAACCATTAATTTATATAAATCTAAAAGATATAAATTTATGTAAAAAAAGTATAATTTAGAGAGGCTGTTGATCCTGCCCCATGTATAAATAATACATACGGGTTAAAAAACTTTAACTTAAACTTTTTAACTTAAATTTAAATATTAATTAATGACCATTATTTCATATAATCCAATGGTTGAGATTAAAAGTAAAAAAACTACATTTAATGATGTAAACTTTTCAACAATCTCAACCATTATATATGTGGGATGAATAATCATTAACTGATGCTTAGATTTAAGTTAAAATATCTCATCCCAATACATATTAGGGATGAAATATTTAATTTTAATTTAAATATCAATTACTGACCATCATCTCATATATCTAATGATTGAGATTGCTGATGAGTTGATATTATTTAATATAATTTTTTTGCTTTTAATCTTAACTATTAAATTGGATGAGATGAATGATCATTAACTGATATCTAGATTTAAATTAAAAAAATTTCAATTAAAATATCGGGACCCTACATATTATATGTCGGAGGAATTTTAAGGGCATGCAATACATTTTATAGCGTACAAATCTTACAAATTGGTTTGTCCACATTTGACAATGACTGGTCACAATTTGTTCCATAATTACATAAACTTTTGTATCTTTTACTCTTTTAATGTGTGTGTGCGTGCATATATATATGTATAATTATTGAAAAACTTTTCATATCTAAATTACGCCATGCAAAAAAGAAATATCATGGGTTCTGGATCGAGAATATATATTAAGACCAATTCAAAGTCATTTTGATAATCAATTTATATATATTCCTATTCCTTGCACCTTATAGTCAAAACGTGGTTGCCTGGTTGGAGTCTTAAAGATGAAGACATAGACCAAAAAAAGGTTCAATTTTCAATCTGGAAAATGATTCTTTTTCTTTTGAGAATTGAATATAAGAGATCATAGTTAGAAGAATATGCGGCTCTGTTCGATAACGTTTTCGGAGTACCGTTTTTCGTTTCCAAAATAAAACATTTCATCAATACATGTGCGTATACGTTTTTGGAATTCATTTTCATAAAACAAAAAAATTGCCGTTTTTACCCCTGGTTTTTTTCTCAGATATATAAACAGTATCCAAATTAGGGATTACTATTTGCATTTTCCCTGCCCCTCCCCTCTTGCCTTCTCTGTTCTTCAGTCCTGCCCTGTCGCCGCCGAGCCCTACGTTTCCTCTACCCCTCCCTTCTCGCCTTCTCATCTCTTCTATCCTGCCTTGTCGCCGCCGACGGCTTGCGTTTCGTCTACCCTCCCCTCTCGCCTTCTCTGTTCTTGTATCCTGCCCTATCGTCGCCGAGGCCTTGCATTTCCTCTACCCCTCCCCTCTCGCCTTCTCGTCTCTTCTATCCTGTGTTAGCCCTAAGGCTATATGATAATTTTGATGATAACAATACACATTGATTCATTGAGATTTACTAACATGTTTATTTATGTGCAAGAGTAATATCATTGAAATAATTGTCAAATCAAGAAAAGGCTTATTAAAATGAAGTGTTGAAGCTAAGGAGAAGACTACATGTTAAAGGCACCAAAGTTTAAGTACAAGGTTTGATTCAAGGAATGTGACACATGAGCAATGTTTAATCAATTGGTCATATATTTCTCTACAAATGCCCAAATTACATGATTCTTGAGCCTTTGGAAAGCTTACTCAATTTATAACATTTCATATGTTTTAAAGAAATTCAAATTTTAAGTGTAAGATTGTCCAAATCATCATGCAAGTTGAAAGACAAATGGAAGCAGCTGACATGAGCACCGAATACTCTTTTGGACATATCTTGAGCTAGAAAAATCAAAATGACTTGATTCTTGTGGCATTAGAAAGATGACTTAATGGGGCACATTTCATATTTTTGAAGAAATTCAAATTTCAAATGGAAGGCCGACATAATTGACATGCAATTCGGTGGACTGACACAGAGAAGAAAAATCAACTCACATGAGCACCGAATGGTGTTTTGGCCATATCTTAAGATAGAGATATCCAAATGCTTTGATTCTTAATGTTTTGGAAAGCTTATTCAAATATGAAGATCTTTTATGTTTTGAAGAAATTCAAATTTCAAACGGAAGGCTGACAGAATTATCATTCAAGTCGGTGGACTGACACATGGAAGAAAAATCAAGTCACATGAGCACCGAATGGTGTTTTGGCCATATCTTGAGCTACAGATATCTAAATGACTTGATTCTTGATGCGTTGGAAAGCTTATTCAAATTTGCAGATCTTTTATGTTTTACAGATTTTCAAATTTCAAACGGAACATTGACAAAAATGGCAGACAAGATTACGGTTTTTATGGTGGGCAGAAAATTTGGAGATGGTGTCTTCACTTGATTAAGTTCATCTCATTTGCCTATAAAAGGAGCCATTCTCCCATGCATTCAACAAGTGCAAGAGAAGCATTTTATCAAGCAAAAAAAGCCAAGAGAAATATCAAGTTTATAGAGCTTTTATATTCTTTATCTACTCTTTGAAGAGAGTTGTACTTTTGTTGTAAAAACTTTTCTTTGTTCTTATATTGTGTGAGAGTGAGATCTTCTTGTAAAGGATAAAAGATATCCTTGAGAGAACTCTTTCCTTGGTGAGGTTGTTCATCAAGAAGAACTCTTGGTGTGGTGTTATCAAGAGTTGAAGGAAAAAAGTCTTGGTGAAGTTGTTCATCAAGCAAGTTGTAAAGTATTCTACAACTTAGTGGAAAGCCTAGCTTGTGGAGGAGCTAGGAGCCCGTGGGCGTAGGCAAGATTTGCCGAACCACGTAAATTGAGTTTGCACTCTCTCTATCCCTATACTCTTTACATTTACTTGCACTTGAGATTATTTATTATTGCTATTCTCTTGATTGCATCACTTCTATTTTCATCTTCTTCACTTTGTTCTCAAAAGAAAAAGTAAATAATTTTATCTTTCAAGAAAAGTTTTATAAATTCGTTTTGATAAATAAAACCCAATTCACCCCCCCTCTTGGGTTGTCATACCTGGGTCAACAAGTGGTATCAGAGCAAGGTTGCTCAAATTTTTAAATCTTAATCGATTTTTGAGCTATGGCAACTTTTAATTCAACTTCATATGTTGAGGGACTTTCTATCTCTAGACCTCCATTTTTTAATGGAAGTGATTACTCTTATTGGAAAACTAGAATGAGTATTTTCTTGAAATCTTTTGATTATGATTTGTGGTCTATTGTTTTGGAAGGACCTTTTGTTCCTACCAAAATTGAAAATGGGGAATGCATGCTTAAAGAACCTAAAGAGTTTAGTGAAGATGATAAAAAGAAATTGAGTTTGAATGCTAAAGCTATGAATGTGTTGTATTGTGCTCTAGATAGAAATGAGTTTAATAGAATATCTACTTGTTCTACGGCACAAGAAATATGGCACACACTTGAAGTAACTCATGAAGGAACTAGTCAAGTTAAAGAATCCAAAATTAGTATGCTAGTTCATAGTTATGAGCTTTTTAAGATGAAATCGGATGAATCAATTTCTGAAATGTTTACTAGATTTACGGATATTATTAATAGTTTGAAATCTCTTGGTAAATCTTATTCTAATGTTGAAATGGTGAGAAAGATTCTTAGGTGTCTACCAAAATCTTGGGAGCCAAAGGTGACGGCAATTCAAGAAGCAAAGGACCTCACCAAACTACCATTAGAAGAACTTATGGGTTCTCTCATGACTCATGAAATCACCTTGAAGGAGAATGAAGAAGATTTCAAGAAAAAGAAAAATATCGCTTTCAAATCTTCAACAAAAGAAGATGATGAGTCCGACGATGAAGGAGATGATGAAGATCTTGCATTCATCACAAGAAAGCTAAAAAGGATGATTAGAAGAAACCAAGGATTCAAGAAGAATTCTAGAAGGGAGTACAAAGGGCAAAGCTCAAAGCAAGATAAGAAAAATGATCAAGTCATTTGCTATGAGTGCAAGAAACCGGGACATGTAAAGATGGATTGTCCTTACTTCAAGAGTCAAAACAAGAAATCCAAAGCAATGAAAGCCACAAATTGGGATGATAGTGAAGCTAGCTCCACCGAAGAAGAAGATTGCGAAGTGGCAAAACATGTGCTTCATGGCTTTAAGTGAAGATCAGGTAAGTGTTCTAAACTATGATCCTAAACTTTCATATGATGAATTACTTGAAGCATTCCAAAATTTACATGTGCAAGTTGATAAGCAAAATTCAAAAATCAATGCTTTCAAAAAGAAGTCAAAAATCATGTTATCTCAATTAGAAGAGTTGGTGGAAATAAATGAAGCTTTAGAAAATGAAAATGAAATTTTAAAGCAAAAAGATTTTGAAAGTTTGGAAAGTCAAATACATTTATTAAAAACTGAAAATGACATTTTAAAACAAAAGGATTTTGATAAATTGGAGAAAGAAAATGTTATTTTGAAAAAGGAAAATAATGACTTAAGAAATATTGTTGATAGTTTTACAAAAAGCACAAAAAATTTGAATTCTATGTTACAAAACCAAAGGTGTGTTTTTGATAAAAGAGGTTAGGATATAAAACTCATAAAAATCAAAAGTATTTTAAAAACTATTTTGTTCATGCATCTTCTAGGAATAATCCTAATCATTCATGTACTTATTGTGGAAGAAAAGGACACAAATGCATTCTTGCTACATTAAGAGAAATCCTAATTTGAAACAAATATGGGTTCCAAAAAGTACCATAACTAACCCCCAAGGACCCAAGAACTTTTGGGTACCAAAAAGTTACTCCTTGAATGTTGATTGTAGAGACAAAGGAGTGGCAAACACAAGTGGTACTTAGATAGTGGATGCTCAAGGCATATGAACGGAGATGCCTCCAAATTTTCAAGATTAATCATGAAGAAAGGAGGATATGTGACCTTCGGTGATAATGCCAAAGGAAGGGTAATCGGACATTGTGATATTGGTAACCCTTCTTCACCTATTATTAAAGATGTTTTGCTTGTTTATGGTTTAAAACATGATTTGATTAGCATTAATTAATTGTGTGATAAGGGATATTTTGTTCCTTTTGAGCATAATAGATGTGTGATTAAGGATGTTAGGAACAATAAGACATTATTTGTTGGTAATAGATGTGGTAATATTTATACAATTGATATTGATGTTAATGATCATGTAGAAAATGGTTTCATTGTTAATGATGATGCTTGGTTATGGCATAGAAGGTTAGGTCATGCTAGCATGGACACAATTTCAACAATTTCTAAAAATGATTTAGTTGATAGTTTTTCAAAAATAAAATTTGAAAAGGATAAGATTTGTGATGCTTGTCAATTTGGAAAACAAGTGAGAACTTCTTTAAACAAAAGAAATTTATTTCAACAAATAAACCTCTGCAATTACTTCATTTGGATTTATTTGGACCATCAAGAACTCAAAGCCTTGGTGGAAAGTATTATGTTTTTGTTATTGTGGATGATTATTCAAAATTCACTTGGGTATTATTCTTGAAAACTAAAAATGAGGCCATACAAGCTTTTTCAAAATTTACAAAAAGAGTCCAAAATCAAAAGGGGCATTCT
>SNVD02009249.1:0-38015 GCA_013180625.2 Boswellia sacra | reverse complement strand
TTGAGGTTATGGCATTTGGAGTCATAGGTTGTTGTCCCGTCACAATCTTAAACGGACTCTTACCCGTTGCTTCACTCCTTTGGAGATTATATGAGAATTGGGCAACGTCTAGCAATTTTGTCCAATCATGTTGATGAACGCTCACATAATGTCTCAAATATAGCTCAAGCAAGGCATCGATGCGCTCGGTTTGCCCATCAGTTTGGGGATGGAAGCTTGTTGAGAAGCTCAAGTCGGTCCCCAACATTTTGAAGAGCTTTCCCCAAAAGCGACTAGTGAAGCGAGGGTCACGATCATTTACAATGTTTTGTGGAACTCCCCATAGCTTCACTATGTGTTTGAGGAATACTCGAGCAGCTTCATCCACGGAGACGGGAATGAAGGTGGCATACTTGCTAAACCGATCAACTACCACCATTATGCTTCCATATCCCTCGGATTTTGGCAAGGCCACGATGAAGTCCTTCGACATGCTTTGCCATGGCCTTTCCGTAATAGGTAGGGGTTCAAACAACCCCACTGGACGTTGGTGCTCAACCTTGTCTTGTTGGCACACAAGACAAGTCCTTACATAGCCCTCCACGTCTTCCCACATTTGAGACCAATAATAGGAATCTTGCACAAGTGAAAGAGTTCGTGCCATACCTGGATGACCAACCCACTTAGAATCGTGGCACTCCTTGATGATCTCCTTCCGCACGTTTCCATGTCTTGGTACAAATAAATGATCACCCGTTGTGAGGAGTAGGCCTTCATCAAGCCAAAAGCGTCGTGTCTTTCTCTTACTTGTCAATTTCAAGAGATTCTTGGCTAAGGGATCGTGCTCTAGGCCTTGTTTTGCGGTCGATGAGCACACTTTATGGACGACTTGCACTCAAAGTGGCAAGTTTTGCCTTGCGACTTAAGGCATCGGCCACAATGTTTGCCTTACCCGCTTTGTACTCGAGCCTATAGTC
Source organism: Boswellia sacra (assembly GCA_013180625.2). Classification (NCBI taxonomy): domain Eukaryota; kingdom Viridiplantae; phylum Streptophyta; class Magnoliopsida; order Sapindales; family Burseraceae; genus Boswellia; species Boswellia sacra. Next base: position 37,059 of record SNVD02009249.1, on the reverse strand, counting down.
AAACTCAGCTAAGAAGTCTTGCCATCGTGCTTGTTTGGGGCTTAGTTTCTTTTGTGTTTGGAAGTAGCTTGTGGCCACATTGTCGGTTTTAATGACAAAGTGGGAACTAAGCAAGTAATGTCTCCAAACCCGTAAGCAATGGATGATGGTGGTCATCTTCTTCTCTTGGACCGTGTATCACCACTCCGTGTCATTGAGCTTGCGGCTCTCATAGGCAATGGGGTGTCCTTCTTGCATGAGAACTCCCCCAATGACAAAGTCGGAGGTGTTTGTGTACATTTTGAATGGTTTGGTTTGGTCGGGTAGCACTAATACCGGTTCTTCGCATATTGTCTTCTTCAACCCCTCGAAGGAATGTTGGCACTCTTCAGACCAGTGCCATGTGCAGTTCTTCTTGAGAAGATCCGTGAGTGGGGCGGCTTTGGCTGAATAGCTCATGATAAATCGCCGATAGTAGTTAACCAGCCCAAGGAATGAACGTACATCTGGTACCTTGGTTGGAGGCTTTCATTCTCGAATGGCCTTCACCTTTGCTTGGTCCATCAAAAGCTTCCCATCCCGTATACGGTGGCCAAGGAACTCTACCTCTTGTTGGGCAAATGAACATTTCTCCTTCTTGACATAGAGTTCGTTGTCGCAAAGCACTTGAAAGACTTGTTAGAGATGTTGCACATGCTCTTCAAGAGTTGTGCTATAAACCACAATGTCGTCCAAGTAGACTACCACGAACCGATCGAGGTAGGGATGGAATAACTTATTCATGAGGGTGCAAAATGTAGCGGGTGCATTGGTGAGACCGAATGACATGGCTAGAAATTCATAAGCACCATACCTTGTCACACATGCGGTCTTTGGTTCATCACCCTTGGCAATACGCACTTGGTAGTACCCCGATCTCAAATCAAGCTTAGTGAAGTATCGAGCCTTTCCAAGTTGGTCAAACAACTCCGCAATTAGTGAAATTGGATACTTGTTCTTGATGGTTACCTTGTTAAGTGCCCGATAGTCGATACACATGCGGAGGGATCCATCCTTCTTCTTTTGAAAAAGGATGGGTGCACCGTATGGAGCTTTCGAGGGCTGGATGTAACCCGCATCGAGTAAGTCTTGGAGTTGCTTTTTCAACTCTGCAAGTTTGAGTGGCGCCATGAGGTAAGGCGCCATGGCTGGAGGCTTGGCACCGGTCTCAAACACAATTTGGTGATCCATTTTCTGTCGTGGAGGTAACTTCTTTGGAAGCTCTTGGGCATCATATCCTTATAATTCTCAAGGATGGCTTGAACTTGCGTTGGCAATGGCAACGTCCTCACCATCGTTTAGTTCTCGAATGGTGGCAAGAAAACTTGGATCCATCTTCATCCCCCGTTTGAATTGTAGTACGGAGAGCATGTTGCTTTCAACCTTTGTTGCACGTTCTGCCATCACCATGCATGAATGGCTCCCATCGAGTATGCTAAGGGAGTTAGAGGATGGTATGGGGAAGGCATGAACTTGGTCGAAGAATTCCATGCCAAGCACTACTTGAAAATCATCCATGGGGATGATGGAGAAATTAAGCTTACCGTTCCATGTGCCAAGTTGTACCGTCGTTGCCTTGGACACTCCTAATATTGCCTTGGCAGGTGAGTTTACTGCCTTGATGGTGCCTCCTCCATTGACATATTTGAGGCCTAACCGTTGGGCCTCTTCTTCAGAAATGAAGTTGTGCATGGCTCCCATATCAAGCATCGTATGCACATCCTAGCCGTTGATGGTGGCGCTCACATACATGAGACCCTTTTGGACATGTGTGGGTGTGCGCCAATTGTGCGGAGAGAACCCATCCTCGCTGGAGGCTCCTCATTTTGTACACCCTCATGTTGAGTAGCTAGGGCGTTGAGGGCCTTCGTCTTTGGGCATCTCGCATCAAATGAGGACCATCACAAATGAAGCAAGGACTTTTGGGTTTAGGGGCATCGGACTTACCTTTGTGAGGTGTGTCGCGCTTGTCTCTCTCGGATAGTTTACGTGCACCACCTTCCTTTCGAGTATGATCTTTCTTGGTATTCCGCTCTCCCCCACCTTTACCATGGTTGGTCTTCCTCTCCTTCGATTGGGATGAGTAGTCTACGAGGGATTCGACCACGACTATGGCATCATCAAGATTTTGCACGTCACGCCTTTCGAGCTCAACCCTCGTCCAATCCTTTAACCCATCGAGGAAGTAGAAGAGAGAATCTTTTTCGGACATATCTTCGATTTCAAGGATTATAGTGGTGAAATCCTTGATGTACTCTTGAATGGTGCCACTTTGCTTCAATCGACGGAGGCGACCCTTTGCCTCCTTTTCGGCATTGCTATGAGAGAAATGCTTCCACAGCTCGCTCTTGAAATCCTCCCATGTGCGAAGGGATAAGATGTCTCTGCCCGCGTCACCACTACAATTGGGCTGCATCTCGTAGGAATGTGGGTGCAATGTCGATCCTCGAAGCATCATCATGGACACATTTAGCTTCAAAGTATTGCTCCAAGCCGAATAGGAAGTTTTCAACTTCCGTGGCATTACGAGTGCCATTGCATGTGGCGGGAGTAGGTACGTGCATGGTGCTTAGCCCACTTGTGTAAGACGGGTTAGCACGGTCACATTGATGCTTCTCCCATTCCATGCGAGATTCTTCCACTTCCGCATGGATTGCTCGCAACTCATGCTCGACAAAGGTCCGCAAGCCCACGAGCTCTCGTGTAAGGTTGTGTAGCTCCTTTTCATAAGCTTTGCTAAACTCAAGGATGTTGGACTTTGTTGCTTGGGTTATCTCTCCATAATCCGTCTCTAGGCCTTCGAGAAGGTCGGAGAGGCCCTCAATTGTATTGTCTATCCCCGAGATAGCTTGCTCTAAGCTAGCAACACGAGGCTCTAAAGACTCCGAGGGCGGAGCTTTGGACTTACCTCGTTTTTCTTGTTGGCGTGGTTGAGGTTGCTCCTCTCGTCCACGAACTTGCTCCTCCATAGTCACTTTAAGGTCGGATGCCATGCTCTTGTGCTTGAACTGTGCTATGATACCAACTGTCATGAGCTTAGAAGTTTGCGCACCACGCTCGTGCAGCACTTAGACAACTTGAACCAAAAGTTGCTAAGTAAGCCTCGATGCTAGTCTTCTCACTCAAGGAGAATGGAGGATCGTTGAGCCGAAGAGCCTGTAGGCAAAGAAAAGAAGAGATGGAAGATGGAGACAAATATTGCTAAGCAAGAGAGCTTTGTATTACACTAGAGAACTCTTTATAATGCTTGGATTTGTGTGGATTTCTTGGATTAGCTTGGATGAATTACAAATGAGCATTGAAGGGGTTTATATAGTGAACCACCCAAATGAATGGCTAAGATCTAATGCATTTAATGGTCCTAACTCACTATCTGGAATAATCTACTAGATATGTACAAAAATAGATAAGTACAAGAGAATATTCTTATCTTGCTAGAGAATTCTAGAAGATGGGTTTGGGCCTTGCAAGCTTTCTATAAGCTAGGCCAAGCCTTATACATATTTGGGTCATTCTAGCAAATACATTGGGCGGGCCATAACACTAAGCTGCTTATACAGATCCAAATCCCATTTTGCTCATTGAATTTGAAGCGGTGGAGTACTGCACTATAGCTGGCAGGAGTCTGGTATGCTTGAAGAGCCTTCTTGAATTAGAGTGAGAAGACGTAAACATCTTTTTGAAGAAGTTGGACATATCCAGCAACTCTTAATCCTAGTTGGATACCCTTGTTCAGAGTCTACTAGTTAATAGTTTTTGTGTTTACTAGTTTTGTTGCTATTCGAAGCATTTATGTACTTTTTGCTTAACATAAGGATGTTACGTGGACTTCCAATTTTGTAATTCAATTTGTTAAGGTCTGCACTGATAGAAGCTTCAATATTATTATCTAACAACCTTGGAATTTATCGAATAAATATTAGCAGTAATTGAAGTTAAATATTAATTTCTTGTTAGCTTAAGTTAAAGCACGTGGAATGGGCCCATGGTAACATTTCTAGTAAGTTTTGTATATATATTTGGGAACTTTTTCTCGTGACAACCTTTGTGGGGACAGGGCTGCAGTGCTAATATAAATTTTGCTTTTGCTGTTGTTTCGCTGCTAATTGAGTGTATTATGCAGATCAGAAATATAATAAAATAAGATATGTGTTTAGTAAAGTTCTACTTTCTTTCTGCGTTATTAAATAGAAATGACAAAAGCGGAAATAGCAATGACAAAAGCGGTAAACTAGAAATAAATTTTAATCGAAAGACAGAGGTCATGGAGATAATATATATATTAAATATTTCTAATATTTTAATTACTCTTAATTGATTAAGATTTCAATTTTGAGTTCTCCATATGGAAGCAAAAACAATGAACGAAAGATAATAGTTTGGCCATTTTAATTTGTTTTGCCATTTTTTTAAAAAAAAATTAATAAAAAAACATATGATTTGGCTTTAGTATTGAATCTGTTAGTGACTTGCGGAATTATATTATTTGTGTAATATATAAATAATATTACACAAAAAGGTATTTTATTCTAAAATCATGTTAACAACATATTTTTGATTAAAAATAAACAATGATAAATGACATTATTGTTGGATGGCCTTTCGCCTTTGTGGCAATGGTTTGTGGGAGATTCTAAAAATTGCATTAGCGGGCGAGGTTGGTGGCATGTGACAGTGCAGATACATATCAAAAATAAAGAAGCAGAAATTTTATTACTTACTGCATAACAAAACTACATGGATTGGTTGAAAAAGATTTATGTAGGACAGACCTTACTATGTCATTTTGCTGATTTAGTAAACTTATCTAATGAGGTACCAACACATTATCATGAGTGGGTTGAAAAAATTGAAAAAGAAAAGATAATTTAGTAACTTCATCCAATAAAATGATGACAAGCTACCATATATGGTTGAAAAAATTGAACAAAATAACTGAAAAAATAATCATCTTTAACCCATAATTTAATATTTGTGATTTGAGATACTACTTCAATATGGTAAGGTAATATGTCTATCCTACATAAGTATTTTTCAATAATTTTGTTAATACTAGGCACTCGAAATTCTAGAAGATAAAATCAAGGTCAAGAACTAAAGGCAGACAAAATGGTTAATTTATCCACAACAAAGATGTCCAATATGAGGGTGCAAGTTTTATTATAAAGCACTCTGAAGCATCTCATCCTATGCAGTGTCCCTTCTCTCTCGATTGGCTACCATTTTGGAACATAACAGACCAAATGCGAAAATAATAGGCCAAACAGATACTTCAATAGAATCATTAACAGGTTGAACGACAAAAACATAATTAATTGTTGTAACAATACTATGACAGAAAGCGCATGCCAAACCAAAAATATCCTGGAAGGAACCAAAAGGCCTGTCAGTTTCCGATGGAAAATAAAGCCAAGGTCTCTCCACCTCCAAATAACTCTTTCCTTTCTATGTAACTGAGCTCTGCAATGCATATAAGCATCGCTGCAAACGATATTAACATACCAACTAGCGCGTATTGTGGCTTATACACCGAAGAAAGTTGGTCAAAAACAGCCTATGCGAGCTCTAGGACAAAGTTGGTGATGATAAATATCCACTCTGAATAAACCCATATCATTTTTTAAAAGAAAGTATTATTGAATTAGAAACTCTTCAAATAGTACCTTAAACACAAGGGGGAAAAAGATTAGTAGCTAAATATAATCAAAATATATTTTATTTCTATTATTGACCTTTTGACTCCAAGTCCAACCAGTATTTCTTCCAACTTATCTTCTTCCACATGGACTTCAGTAGAGTTTCCAGTTTCAAAGGACTGAATAATGGGCTCAGTTTCATTATTCTGTTCTGAATTTGTAGGCTGATATCAAACGACATAGCAAGTACTTGGTTAATTACGTACAACAGATTTTTGTTTTTAAATACTTAATTGTAGGACAAAATGGTATGATACTAGCATTGCAGGCCTGGCTGAATAGTGGCCTGGTAAAATCCTATATTTTCTTGATATTGATATATATTAAAGGATATGAGTTTGATCTATTAAAGGATACAATAACTTGAAAAACATCAAGCTTAATCAAATATTATTATCACACAAATTAAATTTTAAAAATGTCTTTTGCCAAATAACAAACCTAAAATAAATGTAGTCGATCCATCAAAGTGGATCATTAGTTCTTAATCATAGCATATTTAATCGGTCATTGAAAGAAATTCCTATCATTTATAACATTATTAATGAACAAGTATTAATTAACAGCTTTTGCACCTTTAAGTTTGCATTTTACTTATAATCTTAAGCAGTTTAAGCTAAGGTCAAAGGCTTTGATACCATATTAACTTTCCCACTTTACCTAAAAGCTTAAGCTAGTAGGTGTGGGCTCAACAATATTTTTATCCTTCAATAGTACCTAGCTAGGACCTAAGAGGAAAATTGATAATTAAGATTTTCAATAATATTTTGCAGTAGTATGATATAAATGATACTTAGAGAGTAACAAAAAAGTGTGAAAGATAAATAGATAAGAGCATGCAGTAATCTTCTTTTCACTTTCTCTTCACCCCTTTGTTGCATTTCCCTTCTAAGGGAAAACACAACTATCTTAGGGGCCCAAGCCCAATATAGCCCATAACCAAACCTTTTTAAAACTCTTTTCTGTATTGAAGTGAGGCATTTTCTTTAAGCCCCACCCGCCTAGCCATTACCCATTTCTTTCTGTTGAAGAAAGTCAAAAGAGAAGGCAAAGTCCGTAAGCATTTATTGGGGCAGTTGAGCCTTCACGTGGGAAACAAGGAGACAACTGGGTGATTCGAATCTCAAAGAGGAAGAAATGAAGAAACCAAAAGGAAAACCATGGGTATTGGATAAGGGAGAAAGACGAAATTTTATACATTGGATAATAAGGAGAATGGAGGCTGGAAAGGTCACTGTGAGCTAGGGACAGAATTTACAAGTGGAAGAAAGCCAAAAGAGGAAATGGATGCTGCCGGAAGCAATCCAACAATGGTGAGATGCCACAGGTAAGGGGGGAGCTCGAGGGGAACCTTGGGTAGAGAAACGGGGGTGATTCATGATAAATAGGAAAGAGAAATCATCTATAAAGGGAAATTCAGCCAAGAACAGGCCATTATACATGTAAAAACTCTCTCTTCTAGAGCTTCCCCATCTTTCTTCTCCTTCAATCTTTCATTTATTTTCGGTTGGATTATGAATTCTTTCTTAGATTCAGTTCTATTCTGATTATCTGACCCCTGATTATCTCTACAAAATTCGGGACCTAACTTTGGCATCGGAGTGCCTTTGCAAGTAGCCGTCCCCCCTCTATCCGTTGAAGTTGTGTTGATCTAGAGGCGCTGCTGTGTTCATTGGGCTACTGTTTATGTAATAGAAATAAGAATCGGCTGTTGATCTAGTCCAACTTGAGATACAATTTTCTGCTCCTTCACCTTCGCTGTCAAAGGACAAGAACTCCTTAGCCAAAGTCCCAGTAGAAATAGAGTAATAACTTTTTCTTCAATGTGAAAACTAAATTAATTAACAATATGCGTTATCTATCGATTGCAAGTATGCACGAATTACATATTCTATACATCTGTAAACTAATATAATCTATAGAAACCTAATATCATAACATGGAAAAATTACACATCCCTGATCAACATTGTTTAGTTAATTTCAAAAACAAACGCTAATTAACATTACACAGAAAGCGTTATGCATTTACTAAACATAGACTCATACATCCAGCATATGGCAATTAGCATTAATTATTCAAAGCAAATGTCCAAGATAGTCAATTGGATCATTGATCAACAAAATGATATTGGTTGAACACATTGTGTATGTAAAGTCTTACACGATATCGAATATTTAGATTCCTGATCAACATAACTACAATTGCTGAACTGTCTTCTTAGAGAACCGTCTGGTCCTCAAGTATTATCCCAAACAACAATTGATTCTACCAAATTTGATGTCCTCCTTCAGTACGCTTTCCCATTGTAGGAAGTTACATTATAATCTAACTAAATTTTATTATCTCCTACAAATTAAATATGGTACCTCTATTAAAAATTCATATATGTGAAAATTGAAATACTCAAGCTACATTGTCTATGTTGCCAAATTTCTACAGTAGAGGAATTGATATTACAATTAAGAATTGATCAGTCCTTCGAAACGTAAACATAACATATAAAATGATGTAGTCCATCAAAGTGAATCGCTAACTCATGAATTTGGCACCTTACATATTTATTTATTTATTGTGCTCACTTAAAGAATTAATGATTGATTAAACAGTCTGAAGCCTGGAGGGTCGGGAATGTAACATTTTACTGCACGTTGGAAGAAAATGAGTTATTCACAAAGCAGTCATAAAATGATGAATATTCATTTTCCCGAAAGTGACGTATGTACCAATTTTAATTGCCATTGGATGAAGTCTTCCACTTTTGCCTGACAAATTTTAGAAATAATGAACGGTAAATGGTTTATAAGTCTTCTATTCGTACACATATATAAAAGATAAAAATAACAAATAAATACTATTCATAGAATGAACTTAGAACTAATATATTAAAACTGAAGTGTGTATCTTTACTGTATATATGAAAGTCATGGCATCCAATCTATTTGATTATTCTTTATTTTTAATCACCTAATCATTTTATATCACGTTAATTTTACGAAAAATCCATATCTATAAAAGTATTCTCTAGAAATATAAAGATTTAAAATTACTTTAATTAATTTAAGGAATTTATACCTTTCCTTTTGCTTAGTTTTTGATAAAATTGAGTATTTTCTATATGTATAATGCTTCAATCATATATTGTAGAAAAACAACTACAAATACTTAGCCACTGAGTCTGATACCACTATAAAGTTCTCTTATTATTGTTCTTCTCCCTCGCTATTTTTCAGTTCGCTCTATTATTCTTTCTAGTGGGTTTGCTTGAATCAATTTTCCATGAAGTCATGATTGTATGAATTTAATTTAGAGTCTGATTATCTAAATCACCAGCTAAATATTCGGGGTTGTTTCTATGTAAATATATATATAGTCACTTCCATTATAGGATTTGGCAAGCTGGACGTCCTTGGCATCATTAGCCGCATCGTTCCCCAAGAAGCCTGTCTCGACGTCATGATTATTAAACGACGAAGACATCATTGTCTCTACGACACTGCAATTAGCAATGGTCTATCAAACATCATTGTCTCTACGACATACGACACTGTAATTATTATTATAAGTTAGATAATAATATGTGTAATACGATTTATATAAATTTTAAATATAATATATAACTAATAATTTATAAAATTAATATCTAATAAATATTTTGAAATATATTAAAATATCTAAATTTAATATAATACGAAAGCCTAAACAAAGTTTTGTATCTAACATTATTCAAAGGTCCATCTAAAATATATTTAAGACAAATAATTAAAATTTTCTGATTATTGAACGATTTTTAAAAATAAAATAGGATATTCTATAAGTTTCTTCCTTGTATTTCTAATTAAAATATTAAACTTGAACACAGATAAGAAAGAATATTATAACTTTAAAATTTGTTAACTGAAAAGTAACATGAGATTAAAAACATAAAACAACTATGATAAGTTAATACCTCTTATTAATGATCAAGTAACTGTATGAGAATAATTTTAAATAAGTAAAACATAGTTATAAATTAGTATTTGTAATAATTTATTATATTTTTTTGTGTGTGTGTGTTTATATATATTATGTATCATTAATAAATTTACTAAATTATGCTCAATATTAACAGGTTAAACAAGTTAAATAATTGTTTATAAGATAAATGCAAATACGGTTCAATATCAAACGGATTTTATCGTATTAATCCATTAATAATCAAATCCGATAATATTATATTCAAATCACGTTTTTATTGAATGAATTTGTACCGTGTTAATAAGTCGTATAGAATTTACCAGATCTAGATAAAGTGTAAAATCTATATATTAATTATAGGATTTGGTGTACAGAACCATCATCGCAATAAATACACACTTTCTAATTTCTTTATTACGTTAAGGTACATGTATCATAAAAAAGATTTGAGTACTCGCAAGCAGTAAAGTTTTGTTTCATATAATCTAGCTATTACAAAATTAGAATGTACAAATAAAATTCAATTTTGTTTTGGAACATTTGAAGCATCTCATCATCACAACTACACGATAGCCCTTTTCTCTGGATCGCCAAAATATTTATGACATAAAACACCAATGGCGAAAAGGGTAGGCCAAACAGAGAATTTTATGGGACTGTCAACTTCTTGATGGTAAAGAGCATAGTTAATGGATGTAACAATGCATTGACCAAAAGCACAAACCGGTCCAATAATATCCTTGAAGGTACCGAAAGGCTTGTGACTTTCTGCCGGATAATGAAGCCATGGCAATATACCTTTCCACTTCCAGACAACTCTTTCTTTTTGAGCTTTATGAACAAACTCACCCACGCAAATTATGATGGCTACAAGTGATATTAGCATAGCACATAGTGCATACAGAGGTTTATGCACCGAAGAAAGTTCGTCGAAAACAATCGATGGGAGTTCTAGGACAAAATTGGTGATTACCAAGATCCATCCCAAATCAACCTATCGAGGAAGAGGAGAAAAAGAATATGAATATTGTTGACGAGAAAGTAAAATGATCCCTTACAAGATCATATAATTTAGCCTCAAATCCAAGTACACACACAGGCACACACACACTCTTAAATATGCTATTTGTACCTTTCCACATCCATCAGCTCTCCTGTTTTTTGTCTCATGATCCCCAATGGTAATAGCTTTTTCAATATCAATGTTGTTTGACTGTTCAGTTTCAGCGGATCCAAGCTGAGACAAAGAAATAAGCATAATTAATAATTTGATATGATAAATATGAAAATAATATGAGAAATTAAAAAATTAAAAAAGAAACCTTTATAGATGCAAAGACTTCCCTTAAATCAAATTACATAAATATATAAACGTATTTACGGACCTCTCGAGTGTCAAAATCATTCTTGTTTTGTGCCTCGTGATCCTTAATGCCATTGTCTTCTTCAATATCGATGTAGTGGGAGTTTTGGCTTTCAGTCAATCCAAGAAGAGGCTCTTTCTTGTTATCCTTTTTTGCAAGCTAAGATGAAGAAACATGACGATGATGATTCAATAAAGGTCAAATTTGATATGAGAAATATGAAAGGAATGGCGAGACGCTAAAACGAAAACGAAAACAAAAAACATGTTAAGAAAGCAACCCCATCCCATTCCTTTCTCCAAGTCTAATTTATGATGTGTGTTAAATATTTATTTATGTTGTGTGAGTTAGTGGGTGTTCAATGTTTGAGTTATACTTGTGTAGTGAACACTAAAAGCTTATTTATGTGGTGTAAGCTACATTTGTGTGGTGTAGGTTTGGTTTGATTTTGTGTGGCTATGGTTACTTCTTGTAAACTATAAATAGCCCTCTTTGTTTGAGTTTTATGTATCCAAGTATCTAAGAATTCTAAGAATTTAAGAATCCTAGAATCAAAGCAAATATTAGTTCTTCCTTTTGAGTGCTTATTTTGGTGTTCTTCTTCTTCAAATCAAAAGAAGTGTTGTAGCGAGATTTGGTGTGGCTATAATACAAACAATTTATTTTGTTTATTGATTGGCTCCTAAATTAGAGTATTGTACTCTAATTTGTTCAATATTTGGTATCAAAGCATTGGTGTTAAGGCGTACACAGTATTGTTGGAGGAACCTAGCTTGGGTTAGTGAGTGGTTACTTATATGGTTGTATGCATGTCTAGGAAAGCTTTGTCAAAAAGACTATAAAAGTCTAAGGAAACTGGTTTTTAAGTGGGACCGTTTGTGATCCCTCCAATTTTTCCTGGAAGCTTTCCTGGTGTATATTAAATCGTATAGGCATTTACTACCATCTGGGTTGTTATCCAACAGTAGAGTACGTATACGGATACGTGAGCTATTTTCAGTGCAGTTATCTTGAGTCGTGAAAAGTTTACTTTGCAAGTTTGAAAGAGAGTTTGTTCGGTAAATTTGAAGTATTGCCGGCACAATGGATGACCTTCAAGTAGTTGGAAGAATTAAAAAACTCAACAATAACCAAAACTACAACACTTAGGCAACGTGTTTAGAGTCCTACCTACAAGGTCAAGACCTTTCGGAGGTGGTCGGTGGTCGGTGGTAGTGAAGTTACACAATCGACAGTAGAAGATACAAATGGCATTTTGCGAAAATAGAAGATTAAAGCACACAAAGTAATGTTTGCTTTAAAGACCACAGTTGAAGAAGAAATGTTGGAGCATATTCGAAATGCTAAGACACCAAAAGAAGTATGGGACACTTTTGCTACACTTTTTTCAAAAAGGAATGAGACAAGATTACAACTTCTTGAAAATGAGTTGTTATCAATGAAGCAATGTGACATGACAATTGCTCAGTACTTTCACAAGGTGAAGTCGATATGCCGCGAAATTTCAGAATTAGATTCCACAGTTGCTATTGGGGAAGCTCGGATAAAACGAATAATTATCCATGGTTTAAGACCCGAATATCGAGGTTTTGTTGCTGCAGTACAGGGATGGCCGACACAACCATCACTTGTTGAATTTGAAAATTTGCTTGCCTGTCAAGAAGCTATGGCTAAGCAAATGGGAGGAGTTTCTTTGAAAGGAGAGGAGGAAGCACTCTACACCAACAAAAACAAAGGTAACTTCAAGCAGCATGCCAAAGGCAGATCTAATGGTGACAAGACAAAAAGTTATCAAGGAGATGGAGGCTCTCATATAGGGGGAGCTTCGAAGAATCGCGGTAACACTAGAAAGTTCGATGGCAAGTGTTACAACTGTGGAAAGATGGGTCACATGGCGAAAAATTATTGGTCTAAGAAAAAGCATGTAGAGAGTAATGTCGCTAGTTCCAAATCTAAGGAAAATAGCGAAATAGTTGGGATGCCGAAACATCCTTTGCAGTGGAGGAAGAAGAATTAGCTTTGACAGTTACAAATGAACAGATCAGTTATGAAAGTGATTGGATTGTTGATTCTGGTTGCTCAAATCATATGACAGGTGATAAACATAAATTACATAACCTGATAGAATACAAGGGAAATCAAGTGGTGGTAACAGCTGATAATTCAAGATCACCGATCACTCACATCGGTAAGACGATAGTTGTGCCCCGATATAGTTCTGGTCAAGTGATGCTCGAAGATGTTTATCATGTTCCTGGCATGAAGAAAAATTTGCTTTCAATGGCACAATGAACATCATCAGGTCACTATGTCTTGTTCGGTTCGTGAGATGTAAAGGTATACAAGGACCTCGACATATCACAAAAGCCTACAAGTGGAAGGTTTTATACATCACGAGATGTAGTATTCGATGAAACATCTTCTTGGTGGTCCTCAGAAAAGAAGGCGTTATTAGATTCAAAAGAATTTAAAGACAAGTTACAACAGAAGATGATGGAGCATATTGTCCAAATTCAAACAAGTTCAGATAAAGATGAAGATCCATACGATAATAATGATGACGATCAAGATGTAGCTCAGAATCCTTGGCAAACTGGTGTGTATGGACAAGATAATAGACTTGGTGAAGTAGAAGAATCAATTCCACAATCACAACCTAGAAGGTCAACAAGATTACAAAAGCCAAATCCCAAATATGCCAATGCAACCATAGCTGAAGAAATTGTTGCAAAAGAGCCTGAGACTTTTGAAGAAGCATCTCAGAGATCTGAGTGGATTCAAGCTATGGAAGAAGAAGTCACAGCACTAGAGCAAAATCAGACATGGGATCTAGTGCCAAAGCCAAGAGATGTGAAACCTATATCTTGTAAATGGGTTTACAAGATAAAGCATCGTCCAGATGGATCAATTGAAAGGTACAAGGCTATATTGGTTGCGCGAGGGTTCTCTCAACAATATGGGCTAGATTATGATGAAACGTTTAGTCCAATGGCAAAACTTACAATTGTACGAGTCCTGCTAGCACTTGCAGCCAACAAAGATTGAAACTTATGGCAAATGGATGTGAAAAATGCCTTTTTGCATGGGAACTTAGATAGGGAGATTTATATGATTCAGCCAATGGGTTTTCAGAACCAAGATCATCCTAAGTATGTGTGTAAGCTGCGAAAGGCACTCTATGGATTGAAACAAGCACCAAGGGCGTGGTATGGTAAGATTGATGAGTTTTTTACCAAAGGTGGCTATTCAGTAGCACCTACAGATCCAAGCTTATTTGTCAAAAATAATGGAGGAAAGCTAGCTGTGGTGTTGGTATACGTAGATGATCTAATCATTACTGGGGATGATGAGATAGAAATTCACCAAACTAAGGTGAACCTGTCAGTCCGTTTCCAGATGAAAGAACTTGGACAACTCAAGCACTTTCTTGGTCTTGAGGTTGATCGCTCACAAGAAGGAATATTTCTTTGCCAACAAAAATATTCCAGAGATTTGTTGAAGAAGTTTGGGATGCTTGAATGCAAACCAATCTCGACACCAATGGAACAAAATGCTAAGATGTGTGCACATGAGGGAAAAGATTTGAAAGATGGAAACATGTATCAACAGTTGGTCGGTAGCCTCATCTATTTAACCTTAACTCGGCCTGACATTTCTTATGGAGTTGGTATAATGAGTCGATACATGCAAAATCCAAAGAAGTCTCATTTGGAAGCAGTTCGACGAATATTGAGATATGTGAAGGGTACAATTGATTATGGTCTTTTGTACAAGAAAGGTGAAGATTGCAAGCTAGTGAGCTATTGTGATGCTGACTATGCAGGAGATCAAGACACTCGTAGATCAACTACTGGATATGTGTTTAATCTTGGATCAGGAACAGTTTCTTCGTGTAGTAAAAGACAACCGACTGTATCTTTGTCAACAACGGAAGTGAAATACCGAGCAGCAGTAATGGCAGCTCAAGAAAGTACATGGTTAATACAATTAATG
Organism: Boswellia sacra; assembly: GCA_013180625.2. NCBI lineage: Eukaryota > Viridiplantae > Streptophyta > Magnoliopsida > Sapindales > Burseraceae > Boswellia > Boswellia sacra. The sequence continues at coordinate 22,031 of SNVD02009249.1, read as the reverse complement.
AATGACCTACATCAAACAGTTGATTATGCAGTTCCATTATATTGTGATAATCAGTAGGCAATTTGTTTGGCAGAGAATCCAGTTTTTCATGCTAGAACTAAGCATGTGGAAGTGCACTATCACTTCATCAGAGAAAAGGTTTTGCAAGAAGAAATTGAGTTGAGACAAATCAAGACAGATGATCAAGTTGCAGATTTGCTCACAAAAAGTTTGAGTTCAGGTAAGTTCGAAAACTTTAGACGTCAACTTAATGAAGTAAAAAGAATGGGAGCTGGTGTTGAGGGGGAGTGTTAAGAAAGCAACCCCATCCCATTCTTTTCTCCAAGTCTAATTTATGATGTGTGTTAAATATTTATTTATGTTGTCTGAGTTAGTGGGTGTTCAATATTTGAGTTATACTTGTGTAGTGGGCACTAAAAGCTTATTTATGTGGTGTAAGTTACATTTGTGTGGTGTAGGTTTGGTTTGATTTTGTGTGGCTATGGTTACTTCTTGTAAACTATAAATAGCCCTCTTTGTTTGAGTTTTAAGTATCCAAGTATCTAAGAGTTCTAAGGATTCAAGAATCCTAGAATCAAAGAAAATAGTAGTTCTTCCTTTTGAGTTTTTATTTTGGTGTTCTTCTTCTTCAAATCAAAAGAAGTGTTGTAGCGAGATTTGGTGTGGCTATAATACAAACAATTTATTTTGCTTGTTCATTGGCTCATAAATTAGAGTATTGTACTCTAGTTTGTTCAACAAAACATATAACATTAATTCAAAGTAAAGGTTTTTTATGTTGTTTTAGAGGGTGAAATATATGTAAGATTTAAATAATTTTAATGAAAAATTAAAAAATCTAAAAAACAGTTGAAAAATTAGGGAGAATACTAAAATAATTCAAATTTAATATATAAAACTTTAATTACTAAATATTATGAATAAACAAAAAATAATAAACTTTGGAATGGTAACAAGTTCATTTACCTGGACCTGAAGATGCAATGACTGGATATATTTAATAATCTCATCAAGCACTTCAGCTTTCCCACTCACCTATAACGGAAATTCAAGTCCATATTAGAGAGAGAAAACAAAATAATAATAATAATAATAATAACAACAACAACAATAATAATTACATGTTCCCAAGCATATCTTTATTGCTCAAATTTAGCGTTGTCCACTGACCTTATTGCAACCTGGCACAAGGTCTTGGAGCAACTTCATTCGTTTGCTAATCTTCGCTCTTCGGACCTGACCAAATGAGATATATGTCAGGCAATGTTAAGCATTACGCAAAAGCCTATTATTGAAGTTCTAGTGTGATAATTGGCTTGTTTTTCTCACTCTTTCCGCTTGACCACGAATGTCACTTTGACCCCTTCTGGCTCTAACGTCAAAGTTTTCCTTGGGATTCAATGGGGACTTTGTATTAGTCCGGGCTTGTTTCTTATCCAATGTAACCTTTGCATCTCCTTTCGGTTCTTCCTTTGATTCGAAAAGCCCATTGATATCTTCTTTCTGCATCTCCTTGAATCAATAATTTAATTTTATTAAGTACAGACGGAAAATCAGTTTTAAAAAATCATTAATTTTCTCTTTTACCTTTCAAAAGTCATCGATCAGACGTATATATATGCTAATAGATTCTATCAAACTATTTTGTCTCTACATTAACGAATGGTTTGACTAAATCCCCTAATTATATGTATGCATGATGACATTGAAAAGCGTCAGTCAGTCAATGAAATCCCCTAATAGAGGCACAGTTTAGCAATCAACTGTATATGACAAAATATTAGCTATAAGTAGCAGTGTATTAGATCCCATGTTGGCAATTGTTAGCTCTTTTCACTCACCTTGTCGCTACTGGGTTCAGGGTTTTGGAGAAACTTCATTCGTTCTCCATTATTCTCTCCGAAATCTGACCAAATTGACATATGTATCAGGCAATGTGATGCCAAGGGCCTACATACTATGGCTTTATTAAAAGTCCTTAACAGAATTGTTATCTAACTCTCACTCTTTGGGCTCGAATACTTCTCCTTCTTGCTTCATGTGAATGAATGAAGTCTTTAGCAGGCTCCGGGTGCTTTGTATTAGTCTTGGCTCGTGCCTTATCCACTGTGTTTTCGGTATCTCCTTTTGGTTCTTCCTCTGCCTTAACAGGGCTTTTGGCATCTTGTTTCTATGTATCGATATTTAATAAATTCAAACACACGAAAAATTAAAATCTTTAACACAAGGGAAGGTCATTTACACCGACCTGAACTTGCAAAGACTCCTCACAATTGATAATCTGATCATCTAGCATTTTGGCTTTTCCATTCACCTGATCAAAATTCATGCTTTCAAGCATTTCTTTACCGTTTCAAATTTAACATTTTTTGCCCACCTTATTGCTGCATGGCACATGGTCTTGTTGAGACTTCTTTTGTTCGCTAGTCTTTGCTCTTCTTCGGTCCTGACCAGATTAATGACATATATATCAAGCAATATTATGGCAAAGCCTATTACGAATAATTAATTTAAAGTTTTACTGGGAGAATTGTATTGTATTTCTCACTCTTCTTTCAACTGGACGATTTGTACTCGGTATTTCTGGTAGACCACGAATGTCAGATGCTTGAACCTTTCTGGTTTTAACATCAACATTCTCCCTGGGACGCCCCAGGGCCTTTGCATTAGTCTTGGCTCTTCTTTCATCCAATGTAACTTTGGCTTCTCCTTCTGGTTCTTCCTTTGCTTTCACAGGGTTCTTGTTCTCTACTTTCTGCTCTCATATATATATATATATATAACACAAAGTTGAAAGCAATCCATTTTAGGGAAATCATTGCTTACATTTACCGCTAAATACTCAATACCAAGGAGGCTTATAAACAGGGGTGCATGGACCCAGGATTTGATAGTTTGGGTGGCTAACGGAGACAATAAAAATTAAAGTGGTGGCCAAAATGAACAACAATATTTAAAGGACTAAACGGGGAAAAAGAATATGAAGTGCTAAATTTATAAAATCTGTTATTTTTATTTTATTTTTTTTTTATAGAGTAGTTCTGCTACTGCTTACAAAATTGATCGCGATCAAGAGCTTCCTTGAGTGTCTCAGACTCTCAGCTCGCCCTAATTACATAAACACTCGTAGTATAGCGGTAAAAAATAGTCAATGCTTGTCAATTGATTCTCTCACATTATTATTTTATATATAAAACTTTTTTTTTTAATGAGAATCCTAATATACTATTAGATTATTTCAGTATAAAATTGAAATATTGCACCTTTTAATTTCGTTATTAATTTTTCTTACATATAAATTTTAGGTAAGAAATCAAGGACAAAAAAATTAAAAGTCGTAAATTTATTAATTTCTATTATCAAGTCAAAGTACAGAACAGGGGTTGATTAATTTCTGTTCCTATAAGTTTTCCGTCTGAGTTCCGAGAAAATGGCACAAAGATAAAAAGTAGTAAAATAATACATTAATAGAATAATGGCCAAGCATTACCTGTTGTGGGCGTCGGTTGATAGACGAGCACTTCATCTGAGTGATATCAGAGGGATCGGAAAGCCGATCGCCCTGGGAGGAACCTGCAGCCTTCATGCTTTGCTGTGGCAGTAACTTATTCATTGACGAAGACTTTATTGCCTCACAAGAAAGACAAGGCAAATGAAGAGGAGCTAAAGGCAAATTCAAAAGAGCAATTTGGAAATTAAACAGTGGGTGATCTACTTGAGAGTAAAGTAGCCCAAAAGGACAATCATTGTTCTTGTAATTTTTGTTACTGTGTAATAAATAAAGTATGAAACTATTCTCAAAGACTCCAACATACTAGTTGACTTAAATTATTGAGACATATACTTTATGCGTTTAAGTTCCTGTAAGGTATTGTCTATATTTGGTCGGAGTTTCACGATTTTGATCAAGAGAAAAGTTTTTATTTGGAAAAAAATAATTATTTTTTATAAGGTAATTTCTTATATAAAAACATCAAATAAAGTCATATAATCTCTTTTGTGAATCCAACGTCAACATTTACAATTTTATCTTTTAGCTCGGTAGTAAATAAATTAATTTTGACTAACTTTTTGCATACTACGATCACTAAAATATTTAATTATATGAAAAATAATCACCTCATATATTTTGTTTGGTTAATCATCAGTCAAAATGTTGAATAAAACGTAGTCGTGAGGAGAAACAGTTGCCCATACCTTAATTAAGAACGAGCAATAAGAGCAGTGACTTAAAATGTCGCTTTTGTTGAGAAGCTTCTGCGAAATATTAATTAAAAGAAATTGTCGTACTATGTCTATGTGTAAAGAAAGATTTGCATACATCCACTGCATTACAGCAAATGTAATCAAAGACATCACGTAAAAGTAACATACTTATATGATACATGCTAGACCGTCCGCTGCACTGCAGCGAATATACCCAAGAGCTTCTCCTATGTGTATGGTGGATGACGTAACTTTGTAATGTTACCTTTGAGTTGACGGAGTCAAATTAACTGGCTTTTCGACTCCTCTCACTTTAATATTGTCCCACGTCGCTTTTAACTTTCCTTTTAATATTCCAATCACTTTAATATTGTCCCACCTCGTGTTTGGCTTTTCTTTAATTTTCCAATAATTCCAGTAGCTTCTCATACTTCCATAGCACTTGAATTATAAAAGTACTTAATTTCTAAGTATCACTTCTGGCTCCAAAGTATTCACTTTCAATTTGGATAATTTATATTTGGTAGTAAACAAATAAATAATAGGTCATAAAGACCATCTCTCAAGAGTTTATAAGAAACATGAAATATCATAGAGTGTATAATGTCACATACAAATGATTATAATCATACTTATTATTTATAATATATATAAAAATGGACAAATTTCACCTTACTTTTAAAATAAGACAAGTTTATAAAAGAAATCAATATACATAGCTCATACGTAAGCTTTCATAAGACGAGAAAATTTTCAAAAACTACTTTTAAGGTTTGCAAAATTATCATTGTGAAGTAGAGATCATGAGAATTATATTTGCGTTCTTTTCTCATGTTATCTGCTAGTATAAAAAAAAAAAAAAAAGTAGTTTCTTTGAAGAAAATATTTATAAAGATGGGGGAAAAAATGCCATGTCAGCCATATGCTCATCTAAAGGTATTGTGTTGTACACGTATTTGTTTTCTAAATTAAAAAAAAAAGATTTAAATTAATGTATCTTTCCTGTAACTTAACATTAGTAAAATAGCTTAGTATTGAATATTGATAACAAAAAAAATGGCTAGGGCCTAGAGGAAGGATGTGGTGCCTTGAGATTGCCAGCAATTAGCAACGCAGAAATATAAATCATCAAAATTGAGAATAAATTTTCCATTTAATTACTATTTAACGCATAATGCAAAATCAAGACATGCATGGAAAACCACATGATTCTGTATTTACAATCAACAGTTCTGTGTTTATAATTAAGCACCACAAATTACACAAAAACAAACTAAAAATAAAAAGATGGAATAATTTTTTGTTGCAGAGGATCCAGATAATCAACCAGAAGCATCCCATTCTAATTATGAAAAGGTCTTCTCTGGATTGCCAACAAATTTAGAACCTAAATAGACCGAAGGCGAAGATAATAGGCCAAACAGATATTTTAATAGGATTGTCAGTATGTTGAAGGCATAATTAATTGTACTTGTAACAACACTCTGACAGAAAACACAGGCCAAACCAAAAATATCCTTGAAGGAACCAAAAGACTTATGACTTTCAGATTGATGATAAACATAAAACCAAGGACATGTACCCTTCCACCGCCAAATAACTCTGGCCTTTCTAAGTTTAGAATTGAGCTTACAATGCATACAAGAAGCATAACGAAGCTTATGCGCCGAAAAAAGTTGGCCGAAAACAGCCGATGCAAGCTCTAGAATGAAGTTAGTGATGATAAAGATCCACTCTAAATCAACCTACAATTTTTTTTTTAAATTAAAAATAAAGATAGTATAAATAATGGGATTAGAAACTCAAAAATTACCTTTCACATGAAATTAAAAAAAAAAGGAGCTTAATACGGAAATAAGTTCTTATTCTATGATGTATTATTAACCTTTTGACTCCCACCAGTATTTTTCTTGGTACGTGCCACATCTGCCTTGCTATTACCATCGTCAAAATTTATGCCGGTGGAGTTTCCAATTTCAAAGTATCAAATCATCGTTTCTGTTTCATTATTCTGTTCTAAAATTTCAGGCTGAAATCAAACAACATAACTATTGTACGCAGCACAGAAGCTATACAACAAAACAACTAAATGTGCAACCACAAAATATGCTAGCTATTTGAATATAATAATAACAACTAAAGGAGGCAAACAATCAACCAACAATGCAGAAATAGAAAAAGCACCAAGATTTAACGAGGTTCGATATTGTTTCCTACATCCTCGGGCGCCGCTTGAAAAACTTTTAGTATCTTCAAAGAGAATTACAAACTTTTGGGTTATAATAAAATACCACAACTATTAGGTCAAATCGTAAATACCTAAATAGTTAGTCCAAATTGTAATTATCCACAATACTACAAATACCTAAAACCAAAGGGAGAAAAGAAGACAAAAATCCTTTAGAGACCACATAAAATTTGTTTTTTTTTGGGGAGCGGGAGGGGAAGGAGATTTTCAATGGAACATTTAAATGAGAAGGCTTGACTTTAATTTGTAAGCCCAAGTCTTTCATACAAAATGACTCCAACTCTATGTGGGATCCTTGCACACAAATACAAATGGCTAAAGAGCCAAAACTCCAACAATTCTCCACCTTAGCGAATTAGCTAATCCACCACAAGATTCTTCCTTTTCCCATTTTCTCTGCCAAAGAACTGCAACACCTCCAAATGCGTCCAATGGCGCGGTAAAACTCACACAATGTTGATCAAGTTCAAACAATGACTGAACTTGATCGCTGTCACAACCTTAGTTAACATATCTATGAGATTCTTGGCAGACCTAATCTTTTGAAGTAAGATTCTCCCTTCATTAATAATCTCTCGCACAAAATGAAATCGAACATCAATATGCTTCGTACGAACATGGAACACTAAATTTTTCGCTAAGTGGATAGCACTCTGAGTGTCAGAATAAAGAGTGATCTTCTTCTGACCAATTCCCAATTCATTCAACAATCCCTGTAATCAAATCGCTTCTTTCACAGCCTCTGTCATTGCCATATACTCTATCTTTCTTGCAAGAGTAAACACATAATCGATTGTCGATTGACATTTATCCAAATCTTCGGCATAATCAGAATCAACATAACCAGTAGCATACTTATCACATGTATCAACCCTCTCAAAGACTAAGCAACATCTACGATTTTCAACAAATACATGGAATCCATTTCATTGCTTGCCAATGTCCTGTGCCAGGATCATGCATATACTTGCTCACTAATCCAACTGCATGTGAAATGTCAGGTCTCGTACACACCATAGCATACATAAGGCTACCAACTCCATTAGCTTATGGAACTCGAGACATATACTCTTGTTCCTCATCTGTACTAGGAGATAAAGATGCACTAAACTTCGTATAAGGAGCAAATGGGGTACTTATAGGTTTTAACTGCTCTAAAATGCCAAACCACTATAATACCTTCTTTAAAAACTGCTTCTGAGTTAAACGAATCTTGCTTCTCCCTCTATCTCTGCTAATCTCCATACCTAGTATCTTCTTAGCTTCACCCAAATCTTTCATCTCAAATTCTGATTCAACTGAGTCTTCAACTTCTCAATTTCTTCGACATTCGCCAAAGCTATCAACATATCATAAACATACAAGAGTAGATAAATGAAAGAACCATCAAGTAACCTCTGAAAATATACACAATTATCAAATTTGCTTTTTATGTACCTCTAACCCATCATAAACCGATCAAATTGCTTATACCACTACCTTGCAAATTGATTCAGACCATGAAGCGATCTTTTCAGTTTGCACACTAGATTTTCCTTACTAGCAACTTTGAATCTCTCTAGCTGAGTCATATAGATTTCTTCTTCTAAGTCACCATGTAAAAATGTAGTTTTTACATCAAGTTGAACTAGTTCCATATTCATCTAAGCTACCAAAGCCAATAAAATTCTAATGAAAAAATGTTTCACAACTGGAGAAAATACATCATTATAGTCAATTCCTTTCCTTTGAGCTTAGTCTTTAGCCACCAACCTTGCCTTATACGGACGTTACTCTTGTTAGGAAATACATCTTTCTTAGTAAACACGCACTTGCACCCAATTGCCTTTTTATCTTTTGATAGTTGAGCTAGCTCCCAAGTTTCATTCTTCTGAAGAGACTGCATCTTCTTGCTCATAGTTGTCTTTCACTGATCAACTTCAAGACATTTGACTGCCTCTTTATAAATGGAAGGAACATCATCATCTAAAATTGGAAATGTATAGGCCAATTGAGCAGGTCTGCGAATCTCACATCTTGGCCTATTAATTGTAATATATTCTTGTTGCTATTGAGGTTCCTAAATACAACCATCTCCATCATCTCCCAAATCCTCCTCTGTAACAGGAGTACCATCATCTGTCTCAACAGATCTAATTGGGTTCAATGTTGTTTCAAACTCCACCTAGTGTCGAACATGCTCCACTTGCTATGGGGTACCACTCACCTTTGTCTGGTTTTCTAATTTCTTCAACATAGAAGACTCATCAAATGTCACATCTCAAATGGATATAATCTTTCTTCAACTAGGACACCAAAGACGATATCCTTTTACCCTTGAAGCAAACCTTTTGGCTCTAGAATCCAATTTAGATTTTTTCACATGATAATATGCAGTGGAACCAAAAACATGTAAAGAATCATAATCAGAAATAGCTTGTCCAAACCATATCTCCAATTTAGTTCTATCACCAATAGCAGTTGAAGATAGACAACTAATGAGATGACATGCATAAATCATAGCCTCAGCCCAAAATTCCTTGCCCAACCCAGCATTGGACAACATACACCGAACTTTCTCTAGCAATGTTTGGTTCATGCATTCTGCCACCCTATTCGATTGTGGTGTATCTCTAACAGTAAAGTGACATACAATACCTTCATCGTGACACAATTTTAAAAATTGGTCACTACAATACTCACCACCATTATCTATCCTAAGATGCTTGATCTTCTTGCTAGTTTGTGTCTTAATCATCTTTTTCTATTTAAGGAAAGCACCAAGTGCATCATCTTTAGATTTCAAGCAAGACGCCTAAGTTCTTCTGGAAAAGTTATCAACAAAAGTAACAGAGTAGTGCCTACCTCCTATCAATGCCGTTTTGATAGGTTTCCAAACATCTAAGTGAACATAATCAAGAATACTCTTGGCATTATGAATAGCAGTGCCAAATTTCACTCTCTTCTACTTTCCCAAAACACAATGCTCACAAAAATCTAGCTTACAGGTCTTTGCACCTTTCAATAAGCCTCGTTTCATCCAAGTGAATAAGGCTTCTCACGTGCATGTCCCAATATCTCAGCTGATGCTCAACTTCCATAGGTAATAACATACAGGCCATTCTATGATGCTAGATAAAAAATCTCAATATCAATAAGGGGATTAAAATCGACTGTTGGATTAAATAAGATAATCTCCACCCTTGCTTATGTATGAAAATTAGATAAGTTATAATAATTGACTTTTGTGTGTTATTCAAGTTACAGATTAGAGTTACAATGAAAAAGTATTATTTATTTTTTAAATTATGGAAAAAGATTTAAAAAATAAACCATTGTGGGAATATTAATAAAATTAATCAAAATTTTTTAAATGAACCAATAAATATATTAGAAATATACACTATAATTTTAGATTAAAGTAAGGTTTTATTTTTATTTTAATATATTTTATTGGATAACTTTTCTTTCATTCTATTTACGCATTTTAAATTAAATTTATAAAATTTTTTATTATAATTTGTAAATATAATGGTCATATACTATTCTCCTATTATTTTTTCAACTTTTATTTTATTTTTATAATTATTATGTTATATTTTTTAAAACTATATTCTATTTGTACATCATTAAGTTAGTTTACAAATTCATGTTCTTATTTATAAATGTTCATTTACTATTTTAATATTATGTTTACAAATTTTATATTTATTTTACGTTATTTATTATGTATTTTAAAAGATTAAATTGAATGACATTATTTAAGTTATATTTATGCATTTTACATTAAATTTTCAATTATAATTTCATACTTATTAGTTCTATATTTTATGTTATGTTTACAATGTTTATATTGCATTTACAATTAATTTTTTGTGCATTAAAAAGTTATATTAAAGTATAAAATATGTATTTTATTTACGAATACTATATCGAATTTACAATTTTTATGTTATAATTTATCAGTTTTATGTTAATATTCTGTTTTTATATTATGTTTACAACTTGTATATTGCATTTACAATTAACTTATTGTACTTTGAAAAGTTGTATATAATTATACGATCTATATTTTATTTACAAATGCTATATTGACTTTACAATTTTATATTATAATTTATCAGTTTTATGTTAATATATTATTTTTATGTTATGTTTACAACTTGTATATTGCTTTTATAATTAATATGTTGTATTTTGAAAAGTTATATTAAAGTATATAATTTGCATTTTATTTACAAATGCTATATTAAATTTATAACTTTATGTTATAATTTATTAGTTTTATGTTAATATTATATTTTTATGTTATGTTTACAACTTGTATATTGCATTTACAATTAATATGTTGTACTTTGAAAAGTTATATTTAATTATATAATCTATATTTTATTTACAAATGCTGTATTGAGTTTATAATTTTATGTTGTAATTTATCAACTTTATATTAATATATTATTTTTATGTTATGTTTACAACTCGTATATTGCATTTATAATTAATTTGTTATATTTTGAAAAGTTATATTTAATTATATTATTTGCATTTTATTTGCAAATGCTATATTGAATTTACAATTTTATGTTATAATTTATCAGTTTTTTTGTTAATATACAGCTTTTATATTATGTTAACAACTTGTACATTGCTTTTACAATTAATTTTTTGTATTTTGAAAAATTATATTAAATTATATAATCTATAGTTTATTTACAAATGCTATATTGAATTTACCATTTTATGTTATAATCTATCAATTTAATATTCATATACAATTTTTATGTTATATTTATAAATTGTACATAGTTTTTACAATTATTTTGTTGCCTTCAAAGAATTATGTTCACATTCTATTTTTATGTTATTTTTACAACTTGTTTATTACTTTTACAATTATTTTGTTGTATTTTGAATCTTTATAATGGATTGCAAGATATATATTATATTTACACATTTGACATCAAATTTACAACTTCATATTCAATTTTATAAAGTAGATGTTCATTTTATATTTTTATGTTTTGCTTACAACTTATATATCACTTTCACAATTATTTTGTTTCACTTTGAAGATTTATATGATAATTATTATTTTGACAATTTCTATTTTAAACTTATAATTTTATGTTATTGTTTATCTATATATTATACATATACTATTTCTATGTTACATTTTCAAGTTGTACATCGATTTTACCATTATTTTGATATAATTTAAATAATTATGTTGAATTTCATTTTTGAGATTTTATTTATGCATTACATTTTAAATTTAAATTATCATGTTTTAATTTATCTATAAAATATTAATATTGTAATTTTATATTTTGTTTATAACTTTTGCATTGATTTTACAGTTATTATATTGTATTTTATGGAAGATTAATTTTTATTTTTATTTAGTAGTCTAAACATTCAGATAAGTGGACCAAAGATGAATGTCGCTCTATGTTAAAATCATTTAACATTTTATAGGTATTCAGATAAGTGGAACTAAGATGGATGTCCTTCTATGTTATAATTGTTTATTATTTTAAAATATTTGATAAGATCTTAAAGCATTCAAATAAATGGACGTAAAATGGATCAACTCCCATATTTTTATTTTTATTTAGGAGTATAGATTTAGATAAGTGGACTGAAGATGGAGGTCATTCTACGTTTAAATTGTTATTTTAAATTTCAATATTTTCATTTTATGGTTACTGATGGATTAGGATTTAGAGCTTGAGAATTCGGGTATAGCGCTAGGGTTTGCTTCAAATTTTGTATATATAACTAATTATCCATTGGGGTTAAGCTCATGTTAAAAATACAAAATATCCAAAAATAATAATAATACATGCATAAATAATTCATGCATTATTTGGTTAAAAAAATGGAAATTTGATGTGAATTGTTGACTACCATTATATCTATATTCTTTTTTATTTCATTGGTTTATTATGTCGTTTTAAGATTTTAAGCTAAATTCATAAAAATTGATAGGTGCTTATAGTGATTTTACAATTTATTATACCAAATTATATTTGTAATTTAATATATCGATGTATACACATTCTAAAATTTCAATCCAAAATTGACAATTTATCACATAATTAGATTGTTTAAAGAAATCGAGTTTTAAATACCTAATTTGTTATATGTGTTAAAATTCTTGGTTTGATATATATATGAAAAATATCAAATATAATCCCACAAAACAATATGCTTCCAATGACAACATGTGAAGTTAACTTAATTAATTTGTAAGTTATGTTATTTTGTTTCAAAATCATATAATGTATATAATATGATTATCAATGTACTATTAGTTAATTTTAAGATGAGAAATATTAATTTCATTTCATGGTTATAATAGAAAAATTTTAAGAAATTGCAATTATAATGTGAAATATGGACGGTTAAGGCTATTAACATTTTTGTATAGGAATAAAATTGTATATTAAACTGTTTTTCACATAGTTGGATGTATTTAATATGTAATACATGTTATTATATTATTTATAATATATAATAAAAGTTTGACATACAAAAAGTATAGATGAACTGCCTCAAATATAATCAACAAAATAATTTACATGATTTGAATCATAACATGTAAACTCACATTGAATTATCCAAAAAAAAAACCTTTGATTTGGGTGCTCTAGTACTTTTATGTATGTCTATATGAATATATTTGGTTAATAATAAGTTCAGTTTAGTCTCATTTTGGCATTTTATTACTGCTTTAATATTTTATCAAAATAATATGATTATGTTAGCCCTAAGGCTACATGATAATTTTGATGATAACAATACACATTGATTAATTGAGATTTACTAACATGTTTATTTATGTGCAAGAGTAAGATCATTGAAATAATTTTAAAATCAAGAAGAGGCTTATTAAAATGAAGTGTTGAAGCTAAGGAGAAGACTACATGTTAAAGGCACCAAAGTTTAAGAACAAGGATTGACTCAAGGAATGTGACACATGAGCAATGTTCAATCAATTGGTCATATATATCTCTACAAATATCCAAATGATGTGATTCTTGAGCCTTTGAAAAGCTTACTCAATTTATAACATTTCATATGTTTTAATGAAATTCAAATTTCAAGTGCAAGGTTGTCCAAATCATCATGCAAGTTGAAAGACAAATGGAAGCAGCTGACATGAGCACCGAATACTCCTTTGGACATATCTTGAGCTAGAAAAATCAAAATGACTTGATTCTTGCGGCATTGGAAAGATGACTTAATGAGAAACATTTCATATGTTTTGAAAAAATTCAAATTTCAAACAGAAGGCCGACATAATTGACATGCAATTCGGTGGACTGACACAAAGAAGAAAAATCAACTCACATGAGCACCGAATGGTTTTTTTGGCCATATCTTAAGATAGAGATATCCAAATGCTTTGATTCTTAATGTTTTGGAAAGATTATTCAAATATACAGATCTTTCATGTTTTGAAGAAATTCAAATTTCAAACGGAAGGCTGACAGAATTATCATTCAATTTGGTGGACTGACACAAGAAAGAAAAATCAAGTCACATGAGCACCGAATGGTGTTTTGGCCATATCTTGAGCTACAGATATCCAAATGACTTGATTCTTGATGCGTTGGAAAGCTTATTCAAATGTGCAAATCTTTTATGTTTTGCAGATTTTCAAATTTCAAATAGAACATTGACAAAAATGGCAGACAAGATTACGGTTTTTATGGTGGGCAGAAAATTTGGAGATGGTGTCTTCACTTGATTAAGTTCATCTCATTTGCCTATAAAAGGAGCTCTTCTCCCATGCATGCATTCAACAAGTGCAAGAGAAGCATTTTATCAAGCAAAAAGCAAGAGAAATATCAAGTCTAGAGAGCTTTTATATTATTTATCTACTCTTTGAAGAGAGTTATACTTTTGTTGTAAAAATTATCTTTGTTCTTGTATTGTGGTGAGAGTGAGATATTATTGTAAAGGATAATAGTTATCCTTGAGAGAACTCTTGTTGTGTGTTATCAAGAGTTGAAGGAAGTTGCCTTGGTGAGGTTGTTCATCAAGAAGAACTCTTGGTGTGGTGTTATCAAGGGTTGAAGGAAGTTGCCTTGGTGAGGTTGTTCATCAAGAAGAACTCTTGGTGTGGTGTTATCAAGGGTTGAAGGAAGTTGCCTTGGTGAGGTTGTTCATCAAGAAGAACTCTTGGTGTGGTGTTATCAAGAGTTGGAAGAAAAAGTCTTGGTGAGGTTGTTCATCAAGCAAGTTGTAAAGATTTCTACAACTTAGTGGAAAGCTTAGCTCGTGGAGCTAGGAGCCCGTGGACGTAGGCAAGGTTTGCCGAACCACGTAAATTGAGTTTGCACTCTCTCTATCCCTTTCCTCTTTACATTTACTTGCACTTGTGATTGTTCATCATTATTATTCTTTTGATTGCATCTTTGATGCATCTTTGATAAATTCTAATTTCATCTTCTTCACCTTTATTTTCAAAGAAAGAGTGAACTAATTTTGATCTTTCAAGAAAAATTTTCTAAATCCGTTTTGATAAATAAAAACCCAATTCACCCCCCCTTCTTGGGTTGCCATACCTGGGTCAACAAGTGGTATCAGAGCAAGATTGCTCAATTTTTTTAAATCTTAATCGATTTTTGAGCTATGGCAACTTTTAATTCAACTTCATATGTTGAGGGACTTTCTATCTCTAGACCTCCATTTTTTTAATGGAAGTGATTACTCTTATTGGAAAACTAGAATGAGTATTTTCTTGAAATCTTTTGATTATGATTTGTGGTCTATTGTTTGGAAGGACCTTTTGTTCCTACCAAAATTGAAAATGGGGAATGCATGCTTAAAGAACCTAAAGAGTTTAGTGAAGATGATAAAAAGAAATTGAGTTTGAATGCTAAAGCTATGAATGTGTTATATTATGCTCTAGATAGAAATGAGTTTAATCAAATATCTACTTGTTCTACGGCACAAGAAATATGACACACACTTGAAGTAACTCATGAAGAACTAGTCAAGTTAAAGAATCCAAAATTAGTATGCTAGTTCATAGTTATGAGCTTTTTAAGATGAAATCGAATGAATCAATTTCTGAAATGTTTACTAGATTCACGGATATTATTAATAGTTTGAAATCTCTTGGTAAATCTTATTCTAATGTTGAAATGGTGAGAAAGATTCTTAAGTGTCTACCAAAATCTTGGGAGCCAAAGGTGACGGCAATTCAAGAAGCAAAGGACCTCACCAAACTACCATTAGAAGAACTTATGGGGTCTCTCATGACTCATAAAATCACCTTGAAGGAGAATGAAGAAGATTTCAAGAAAAAGAAAAATATCGCTTTCAAATCTTCAACAAAAGAAGATGATGAGTCCGACGATGAAGGAGATGATGAAGATCTTGCATTCATCACAAGAAAGCTAAAAAGGATGATTAGAAGAAACCAAGGATTCAAGAAGAATTCTAGAAGGGAGTACAAAGGGCAAAGCTCAAAGCAAGATAAGAAAAATGATCAAGTCATTTGCTATGAGTGCAAGAAACCGGGACATGTAAAGATGGATTGTCCTTACTTCAAGAGTCAAAACAAGAAATCCAAAGCAATGAAAGCCACAAATTGGGATGATAGTGAAGCTAGCTCCACCGAAGAAGAAGATTGCGAAGTGGCAAACATGTGCTTCATGGCTTTAAGTGAAGATTAGGTAAGTATTCTAAACTATGATCCTAAACTTTCATATGATGAATTACTTGAAGCATTCCAAAATTTACATGTGCAAGTTGATAAGCAAAATTCAAAAATCAATGCTTTCAAAAAGAAGTCAAAAATCATGTTATCTCAATTAGAAGAGTTGGTGGAAATAAATGAAGTTTTAGAAAATGAAAATGAAATTTTAAAGCAAAAAGATTTTGAAAGTTTGGAAAATCAAATACATTTATTAAAAACTGAAAATAACATTTTAAAACAAAAGGATTTTGATAAATTAGAGAAAGAAAATGTTATTTTGAAAAAGGAAAATAATGACTTCAGAAATATTGTTGATAATTTTACAAAAAGCACAAAAAATTTGAATTCTATGTTACAAAACCAAAGGTGTGTTTTTGATAAAAGAGGTTTAGGATATAAAACTCATGAAAATCAAAAGTATTTTAAAAATTATTTTGCTCATGCATCTTCTAGGAATAATCCTAATCATTCATCTACTTATTGTGGAAGAAAAGGACACAAAGTGCATTCTTGCTATATTAAGAGAAATCCTAATTTGAAACAAATATGGGTTCTAAAAAGTACCATAACTAACCCCCAAGGACCCAAGAACTTTTGGGTACCAAAAAGTTACTCCTTGAATGTTGATTGTAGAGACAAAGGAGTGGCAAACACACGTGGTACTTAGATAGTGGATGCTCAAGGCATATGACCGGAGATGCCTCCAAGTTCTCAAGATTAATCATGAAGAAAGGAGGATATGTGACCTTCGGTGATAATGCCAAAGGAAGGGTAATCGGACATGGTGATATTGGTAACCCTTCTTCACTATTATTAAAGATGTTTTGCTTGTTTATGGTTTAAAACATGATTTGATTAGCATTAGTCAATTGTGTGATAAGGGATATTTTGTTACTTTTGAGCCTAATAGATGTGTTATTAAGGATGTTAGTAACAATAAGACATTATTTGTTGGTAATAGATGTGGTAATATTTATACAATTGATATTGATGTTAATGATCATGTAGAAAATTGTTTCATTGTTAATCATGATGCTTGGTTATGGCATAGAAGGTTAGGTCATGCTAGCATGGACACAATTTCAAAAATTTCTAAAAATGATTTAGTTGATGGTCTTCCAAAAATAAAATTTGAAAAGGATAAGATTTGTGATGCTTGTCAATTTGGAAAACAAGTGAGAACTTCTTTTAAACAAAAGAAATTTATTTCAACAAATAAACCTCTACAATTACTTCATTTGGATTTATTTGGACCATCAATAACTCAAAGCCTTGGTGGAAAGTATTATGTTTTTGTTATTGTGGATGATTATTCAAGATTCACTTGGGTATTATTCTTGAAAACTAAAAATGAGGCCATACAAGCTTTTTCAAAATTTGCAAAAGAGTCCAAAATAAAAAAGGGTATTCTATTGTGTTCATTAGGAGTGATCATGGTGGTGAAGTAGACAATGTTGCATTTGAAAATCTTTGTGATGAAAATGGTTTTGAGCATAATTTTTCCTCACCTAGAACTCCAAAACAAAATGGTGTTGTTGAAAGGAAATAGTACTTCCAAGAAATGGCTAGGACCATGTTACTTGAAAATAATTTGTCAAAATATTTTTTGGGCCGAAGCCGTTAATACCGCATGCTTTATAATCAATAGAGTCCATATTAGAGCTTTAATGAAGAAAACTCCTTATGAACTTTGGAAGGGAAGAAAACCCAATATTGGATTTTTTAAAGTTTTTGGATGTAAATGTTTTATTTTAAACACTAAGGATAACCTTGGAAAATTTGATGCAAAATTGATGTTGGAATTTTTGTTGGCTACTCCAACCATAGTAAAGCATATAGAGTTTTTAACAAAAAGACTCTTACTATTGAAGAATATACGCATGTTAAATTTGATGAAACTAATGTTATTTCTTCAAAGAATTTAGATGATGATATTGTTGAGGTAGAAAGGTAAATCAAGGAACCAAGGCTTGATGAAACGAGCCAAGATGAATTACAACTTCAACAAAAAAAGCTTGTGGAAGTAAATGATTCTTCCCAAGAATTACCAAAGGAATGGAAATATGCAAAAGCTCACCCTAAAGATCTCATTATTGGTGAACCATCACAACGTATGAAAACTAGATCTTCTTTTAAGAACTTTTGTAATCATTTTGCTTTTGTCTCTCAATTTGAACCAAAATCTTTTCAAGAAGCCGAAAATGACGAAAGTTGGATTTTGGCTATGCAAGAAGAATTGAATCAATTTGAGAGAAATCAAGTTGTGGAATTAGTCCCTAGACCCAAAAATCATTCTATTATAGGCACTAAATAGATTTTTAGAAATAAAATAGATGAAAATGGCACCATTATTAGAAACAAAGCTAGACTTGTTGCTCAAGGATACAATCAAGAAGAAGGTATTGATTATGAGGAAACCTTTGCACCGTTTGCTAGATTAGAATCAATTAAAATATTGTGTGCATTTGCATGTTATAAAAATTTTACATTATATCAAATGGATGTCAAAAGTGCATTTTTAAATGGTTACATTATGGAGGAAGTATATGTAGAGTAGCCTCTTGGTTTTCAAAATCATGATTTTCCAAACCATGTTTTCAAACTCAAAAAGGCACTTTATGGCTTGAAACAAGCACCAAGAGCATGGTATGATAAATTGAGCAAATTTCTTATTGATAATGGTTTCGAAATGAAAAAAGTTGATACTACTCTTTTTGTTAAAACAAAAAATGATGATTTATTAATTGTTCAAATCTATGTTGATGATATTATATTTGGTTCTACTAATGTCTCTATGTGTGAGGAATTTTCCAAGTGCATGCAACAAGAATTTGAAATGAGCTTAATGGGAGAATTAAATTTCTTCCTTGGACTTCAAATCAAGCAATCAATAGACGGGATCTTCATTAATCAAGCTAAATACACAAGAGATCTTCTCAAGAAGTTTGGCATGGATAATTCAAGGACATATAACACACCTATGGGTACATTAACCAAGCTTGACAAAGATGAGAAAGGAAAAGATGTTGAGGTAACAAAATATCGAGGTATGATTGGCTCTCTTTGTGTTTAACTGCTAGTAGACCCTGATATTATGTTTAGTGTGTGTATGTGTGCTAGATTTCAATCTTGTCCACAGGAATCTCACCTTAAAGCTGTCAAAAGGATATTTAGATATCTTCTTGGAACCATAAATCTAGGTCTTTGGTATCCTAAGTGTGATAATTTTGATCTAATTAGTTATTCGGATGCGGACTTTGCTGGAAGTCTTCTTGATAGAAAGAGCACTAGTGGCTCTTGCCATTTTCTAGTACATGCATTAGTATCATGGTTTAGTAGAAAACAAAATTCTGTTGCATTATCAACCGCGGAAGCCGAGTATATTGCAGTAGGAAGTTGTTTTGCACAATCTCTTTGGATGAAACAAATTTTAAAAGATTATGGTGTGGTATTTGATCATATTCCCATCAAATGTGACAATACAAGTGCCATCAACATTTCAAAAAATCCAATACAACACTCTAGGACTAAGCATATAGAGATTAGACATCATTTTATTAGAGATCATGTGCAAAAAGGTACTATTTCTTTAGAATTTGTTCCCACCGAGAAACAATTAGCCGATATATTTACTAAACCCCTTAGTCAAGATAGATTTTGCATAATTAGAAGAGAATTAGGCATGTTGGATATGTCTTAATTTTGCTTTAATAAGATAATCTTTGAATGGTAGCATATGTTAAGGGGGAGAATATATTTAGGGGGAGTAGTTAATTTGATTACATTTTTTGATGATAACAAAAGGGGGAGAAATAGTTGGATTGCTTATATTCATAACAAGTGCCATTCTTTTTGTTTATTGTTGATTTTATTTTCATTCTTGATTTTAGATTATATTTTAAAGCAATCAATGGTTTGTCATCTCAAAAAGGGGGAGATTGTTAGCCCTAAGGCTACATGATAATTTTGATGATAACAATACACATTGATTAATTGAGATTTACTAACATGTTTATTTATGTGCAAGAGTAAGATCATTGAAATAATTGTAAAATCAAGAAGAGGCTTATTAAAATCAAGTGTTGAAGCTAAGGAGAAGACTACATGTTAAAGGCACCAAAGTTTAAGAACAAGGTTTGACTCAAGGAATATGACACATAAGCAATGTTCAATCAATTGGTCATATATTTCGCTACAAATATCCAAATAATGTGATTCTTGATCCTTTGGAAATCTTACTCAATTTATAACATTTCATATGTTTTAAAGAAATTCAAATTTCAAGTGTAAGATTGTCCAAATCATTATGCAAGTTGAAAGACAAATGGAAGCAGCTGACATGAGCACTGAATACTCTTTTGGACATATCTTGAGCTAGAAAAATCAAAATAACTTGATTCTCACGGCATTGGAAAGAGAACTTAATGAGTCACATTTCATATGTTTTAAATAAATCCAAATTTCAAATGGAAGGCTGACATAATTGACATGCAATTCGGTAGACTGACACAGAGAAGAAAAATCAACTCACATGAGCACCGAATGGTGTTTTGGCCATATCTTAAGATAGAGATATCCAAATACTTTGATTATTAATGTTTTGGAAAGCTTGTTCAAATATGCAGATCTTTTATGTTTTGAAGAAATTCAAATTTCAAACGGAAGGCTGACAGAATTATCATTCAATTTGGTAGACTGACACAAGAAAGAAAAATCAAGTCATATGAGCACCGAATGGTGTTTTGGCCATATCTTGAGCTACAGATATCCAAATGACTTGATTCTTAATGCGTTGGAAATATTATTCAAATGTGAAAATATTTTCTGTTTTCAGATTTTCAAATTTCAAACAGAACATTGACAAAAATGGCAGACAAGATTACGGTTTTTCTGGTGGGCAGAAAATTTGGACTTGGTGTCTTCACTTGATTAAGTTCATCTCATTTGCCTATAAAAGGAGCCATTCTCCCATGCATTCAACACAAGCAAGAGAAGCATTTTATCAAAAAAAAAAACAAGAGATATATCAAGTCTACAGAGTTTTATATTCTTTATCTACTCTTTGAATAGAGTTATACTTTTATTGTAAAAATTTGCTTTGTTCTTGTATTGTGGTGAGAGTGAGATCTTATTGTAAAGGGTAAAAGTTATCCTTGAGAGAATTCTTTCCTTGGTGAGGTTGTTCATTAAGAAGAACTCTTGGTGTGGTGTTATCAAGAGTTGAAGAAAGTTGCGTTGGTGAGGTTATTCATCAAGAAGAACTCTTGGTGTGGTGTTATCAAGAGTTGAAGGAAGTTGCCTTGGTGAGGTTGTTCATCAAGAAGAACTCTTGGTGTGGTGTTATCAAGAGTTGGAAGAAAAAGACTTGGTGAGGTTGTTCATCAAGCAAAAAGTCTCGTAGAGCTAAGATCTCGTGGACGTAGGCAAGGTTTACCGAACCACGTACATCGAGTTTGCACTCTCTCTATCCCTATACTCTTTACATTTACTTGCACTTGTGATTGTTCATTATTATTATTCTCTTGATTACATATTTGATAACTTCTAATTTCATCTTCTTCACCTTCTTTCTCAAAGAAAGAGTAAACTAATTTTGATCTTTCAAGAAAAGTTTTACAAATCCGTTTTGATAAATAAAAACCCAATTCACACCCCCCCCCCCCTCTTGGGTTGCCATACCTGGGTCAACACATGGTAGAATGATGTCTAAGCTATCACAAAGGAGAAGTTCATTCGATGTAAGACTTCTCTTAGGCTTGACGCTACCTAATGATCATTGGTAACAAGGAAGTGGGTAGTAGCTTTCAAATATTTTCATGATAGAAGAGAAACAAGCCTTCAAGTGGAGAATGTTGGAATAGGAAATCCTTTTCCTATCACGATTAA
>SNVD02009247.1:0-38335 GCA_013180625.2 Boswellia sacra | reverse complement strand
GCAAATACTTTCACGTCTTTACAAGTAAATCTCTTCCATTTGGTTTTACAAGGAAAGAAATGAATACAAGAATAACGCTTTTTTTTGGTTGGGAGGGTGGGGTGGGTGAGGTTTGGTAGGGTGCCCGCTCTAATTAGACAAGTTAGGCTTTTGATGTTTGAGCTTTAAGTTGAAAGCTCAGAACAGGTGTTTCACTTTAATAATATGTTCATCAACTATGTAAGACTCAAGGAGATTATAGAAACATGATTATTGTGAGGCTTTCCAAACTAATAGATGTTTCCATGATGAAACGTGGTTTTGAGTTTTGCCTCAAACAAGAATTCCATTTTAATGTTGCAACTTGACTGTCGGAGAAAAATAATCCAAAATCGAAATATAATGAAATTTGAACTCTGGTTTCCTCACAAAATAGAATTCTGTCTTGCCATAGTTGTGATTTTGGCTGCTTAAGAAAATCAGAATTTTGGTGGCTACGGTGATTGGAATTGTTACATAACTGCTACAATACTAGAAAATACTGTTTACAGGATATATTTGAAAATAATTTTTCTTTTAAGTCCATTTTGTTTCATGTGAAACATCTGGTGCTCCAATACGTTTTTTTAAAGCTTGTTGAGAGTTGGTGCATATTTCAAGCCATGAATTTAGCTAATTTTGTGAAATTTAATACATAGTAAAAATGTGTAAGCTAAACTTCAGATCCATAGTCTTTTATTGAACTTTAATGCTTTAAATAGCTTTATTGGTCCTTAATTGTTCAGACATAGATCTGACAGAGAAACATCTTTGTGCTCATTTTTAATAATTTTGTTTTTTATCATCATAATCCAAGGTTGATGTGACCATTTGGTCAATAGTCATGATATTACTTGTTGGGCTGAGCCTAATTCGGCACAAGAGACCTGGGTCCAAAGGACCGTAATCTCTACTAAGAGATAATATGATCTCACCTGAAGGAAATTGATTTTCTGTTCCTTTCTGAGGAGATATTGTTGCAGTTTCTAACTAGGTACCTTCCCTATATTATGGTTAATTAGCATGCAGATATTGGTGTTGTTTATGCAACTTATACCCCTTCATGGTCATTTTTGCTTTTATCTTTTTTGTCTACTCAAACTTCGTCCCATTTTATACAGTTATTTAAATTGTCGTTGGTGATTTTCTGTTGTCACATAACTTATATTGTCTCAAGGTGCAAGTTTCCTCTCCCTTAAATGATTTATTGGCTATTCTCAGGTTGAAACCAATAAAGTATTTCTGAGGGATACTACTATCATCTCGCCTTTCTCTATTTTATTGTTCGGTGGCGCCATTAACATTCAGCATCAGGTATTCAAGTATATGCTTATGTTGTAATCCTCATCCTATGTGTCTAGTTATGCCAAGTCCAGAAACTAGATTCTCTTGGTTGTAGTGTATGTATACGGTCATTAATTGTTTGTGTTTCGGGCCTTATGACAGATTTAGATAAATAAATCATTAAATCTATGAATGTTACAACTGCTTCTTGCACAAAATATCTTCTGCTTAAGAATTAGAAATTTTTATGTGTGACTTGTTCAATGATTTTTTTTTTTTGTGATTGCTTAATGTAACATGTCACACATATAATAAAATGCCTAGAAAACCCGCAAAAAATTTATAGACGTCTACACTTTCATCATACTTTACTGTTCTTTTATTTAATCTTTTAATAGTTGTTTTGTGTTACAGACTGGACAGGTCACTATAGATGGATGGTTGAAGCTTGCAGCGCCTGCCCAAACTGCTGTATTGTTTAAGGAATTGCGAGTAACTCTTCATTCTATTTTGAAGAAGATGATTAGAAATCCAGTGGTAACATTCCTATACTTGTGATTATATAATCATTATTATCAATCTTGTAACTTGTGATAAATAACGTTTGCATTGAGCATTCAACTGCTATGCTGCTAGTGGCGTGTCTCTTGTTTGTTATTTGAGGCTGCTATAAATGTGAGGCCTATCTGTTAAGCATGATGCCTTGTGTCTTTTCAAAGTAGCTTCCATGGATTTGGACCCAGCAGTGTTGAACATCATAAGACTATAGACCACTATTTTGGTGCTTCCACCTTATTACGTCAGCCCAACTTGTCCTTTGGCTGACAGGTACTAATTTTGCCTGAGCCAGTGCCTGCAACATTGTAAGTGGATTAATTGTTGATGTGGGGATCACTAGGGCGTGATACATGTAATCTATAGAAGACAAAAAATATTGAAACAACTATAGGATTCTCAAGAGTTCTGGTAAAATATGACTGAAGATAATTATGGTTCTTTTGGGCAAAACTGAAGGGAATAGGATGAGAGGACAGATTCTACAACGGGAATGGATGCTTGGAGCAGATATCTCTTCTGCTCCAAGTTCTTAGGATTCTTAGGATTTTTGGCATGCATAGCATCTTTATTTGAATGAAGCCAGGCCCCAAGTGAGTATTTTATATTCCCATGCGCAACTCGTAAGAGAACATATTTGAAACTCGTTGTGGGGACCAATTTTTCATTATATCATATTACATAGTCCGTGTTTCAGTTTAGACAATACCCGATGCGATTGAAAATGTTCATATTGATTCGGCTGGTTATTCTTGCAAGTTTATTTTGAATGGTTGATAACCAATACCCAATGGGAAGCTTTTGCACCTTTAATATGATATGGAAGGCTTAAGTTCCTCTATATCCAAGATTTTGCTTGGGCTCTAGCTAAAGGGAGAATTAACACCGGAGAAGTTATTCAAAGAAGATTTTCAAAGATGTATCTCTTGCCCTCTTGGTATGTTTTGTGCAGAAGTGAAGTGACCTCAAATAATCTCTTCCTTCACTGCTGTGTGGCTGCTGCTTAAGGGCTATAGATTATGCAAGGAAGCCAAGATAGAGTGGGTTAGTCCAGGGTCATGTGAAAAAGTGTGTATGGAGTGCATCTACGCTTTTGGGAAAGAAAAGAAAGCCAAGATTTTATGGAATTGTGCTGTCTTGGCTCCCTTTTGGGTTCTATGGCAAGAAAGAAATAGGTGTATTTTCTGAAGGAGAAAGAGAAGCGAAATGTGATAGTTTATAGGCAAAAGTTTGACTTTATGCATCCCTTTGGGCTTCGGTCTCAAAGGATTTTCATGTTGCTTCATTTTTCTATACTCATCTTAATTGGGAAATTGTGATAGCTTAATTGTGTACAGATGTACTCCTTTTTATCTAAGGAGGAGTTGGGTTTTTGTAGAATTTTGACAGTTTGTTTTTGGGTCATCATTTTTTGCGGTGGAGGCCTCTCCCGAACATTTTTTATTGTTGCGGTCTTCTGGTCCACATTTTTTTTTTTTTTGAATTTTTCATCAATACAGCTTTTCGTTTCTTATCAAAAAGTTTAAACAAATATGTGTATTCGTTTTTATATTTTTGCTATCTCGTAGTTCTGGCATAACTTTTTTCTGGTCTACATTAATTTTATTGTTTCCTGTGACATGGGTTGCATCTAGAGTGATTCATTATTTTTACTTATTTATTTATTTTTCCTTGGTTCAGAATTCAACCATTGGAAATGATGAGGTTGTCAAGTCAATGATCCTTTTGTTGTTAGAAGAAGAAAAACCCCAGAAGTAGTTTTAGTACCACCAGGTAAGGATACAAGTTTTTACTTAAAATTTATGGCAAACATGCCAGAATTGCACATTATTTCTGTTTATGATTTAACGATTGATCTCAATTAATATTCACAAAATTTAGTTTTTATTTCAATTCACCTTCTACTTTCTTTCTCTGTGTTCCCTAACATGGACGGCATTGTTCTGGGTGACTGATCCAACATAATCCTGAACTCAATTATCCTGCAGGCAATTACAGCTTCATGACCAACCCAATCTCGGGTGGTGCAAGGATATCTATTTATATCTGACAAAAGTGATCTGTATCAACCCTTTGTGGTTATGCAGATCCAGTGGGAGCACTGCAATCTGCAGCTGCTATATATATCAAGGAACCAACCAGACTTCAAGGATACTCTGGGAGAAGCTCTGATATGAGCTGGTTATTCCCTCCCATCCCTGGTTAGCATGAACAAAATGCGATCTCAAAGTCTCTTACACAACCTCAAGAGATGGTTATACTCTTTACTTAGTTTTACTCTACTTTTGACTGCTGATTCAATCATGGTTGTATTTATCAAAAGTACTCCACTTTTTATAAATAGGTACAAATGATCTTTCTGATAATTAAAAAAAAAAAAAATAGCTGCCTCTTTTTAACATAATTATTTTTTACTCTTTATTTGAATAAAAAAGTTTAAAATTTATATGATAGATTGTAATAATATGTACCAAGTTTTATTATATTCATTTTTTAGCTTAGATGGTATAAATTTATATTGTGTTATGTAAATTTAGAATATTAAATTTACAAATTTCTTTCAGTTATTTTCTAGTTGAATTTCTAATAATTATTTATATAAATAAATTATTCATTTTAGTATAGTAGTTAAAATTTTTTACTGTAGATTCCAAAGAATCTGAGCATCTATACATATTTCATTATACAATAGTTTGAGATCATTAACTTATTAAGGTTATGTTTAACCGTTAGAGTTAATAGGAAGGTTTAATTGCAGAAGTGAACAAATAGACGATAGAAGGCCGAGAGAGGGAATGAAGAAACGAGAGACAAAGGAGTTGAGAAGTGTTAAAACAAAAAACTTGCATTTTGTTGATAGGTATAACTTACAACGATCCCCAATAAAAGAATAACACTTGCACAGTGGAGATTTCTTTACCTCTAACCCAAGTTAATTACAACGGAAATGAATCTTAGCCTTATGATGAAATCTCTGCAAAGCAACCTTACCGTAGAGCTACATAGGTGCCAACTGTATCCTAAGCTCCTCGAAAAGTTAAAAAATAAAAAAGACTGGAGGATAATATAAGCTACACTCGTAGGTCTTCTAGGTTAAGCTAACATAATCTCAGCCCTTTGATCTCCTTCCACTTTGTCTCGATCCTTATAAAATTTACTACCGCAGAGACCAAAGGCAAAGACAACCGAGAAAATAGATATTCTGATAGGATTATCAAGATGTTGACGATAATATATGTAACTGATTGTCGATAATATATGTAACTGATTGTCCCTGTAATGCACTGACTGAAAGCACAAACCAACCCAACAATGTCCTTGAAATTACCGAGACACTTGCGGCTTGGAGATGGATAAAAAAACCAATATGTGTTTCCCCTTCTTCCCTATTTGACTTTTCCCTCATGACACTTGTAAACAAGCTCAATAGTGCAAACAGCTAAGGCTGCGAAAGATGACACAACACCGAGTAGGGCAAGAAAAGAGTGTTTAGGAATTAGGAGAGGAAAGCTGCTCCAATATGGCTGCTAAAATCTCAAAGATGAGATTGCTAATAACCAAGATCCATCCCAGTATAACCTGGAAGATTGGGGGGGGGGGGGAAGTTAAGCCTGTTTGAGAAATTATAACTCAAGTCATAAACAAAAATGTTATGATTATTTATAAGCTTTCAATAATAGTATATATAGAAGAGAGTGTTTCACATTATATAATCTTGGTTAGGTGTGTGTATATATATATATATATATATATTACGGCCGACCCATGTAGGGCAGTAGCAGATTACTGTAATCTTGGTTAGGAATATATATATATATATATCAGAATAAAAAGAGCAGTGTTTTCAATTATGCATATGTTTTTTTTTTTGAATTATAATAAAAAACTGAAAATTTTTGTACAATTAAAAAAATTATTTTAACTAGTAAAAAAGTGGTTTAAAAAACCGAAAAAAGTTTTTATATTGGAAAAAAACTCCTGAAAAATAATAACAAATTGTAACATTTACCTTAATGGTTGAATTTTTATTACTATGTGACTCGTGTGTTTCACTGATATCGTTGTTATTGTCGGTTGATTCATCTTCTATGCAGATGTGGTGCACAGGAGACACAGTGGGTGAACTCGTATTGGAATGACTCTCATCGTCCCTCGTATTTCTACTCTGAAAAACTATCCATTTCATATCAAAAGGTTGACTTAAAAATTGGAATAGGTTGCCGATAAAGAAATTATTAATATTGATTAAGTGAAAACAATAATAATTGTATTAATTATATTTATTTATGGGGTACTACCCATTATTTTAGTAGAAAATTGATCAATAAAAATTCTTTTTACTAAAAAATCTATTTATACTATTTTTCATTATATTACTATATGAAATAGTAATTATTCTCTCTAATAAAAAACTTATTTATACAACAAATTTTATTTGATTAGGAAGTATTGATATTTTAATATAAAAAAATATTAATTAATTAATTATAAAAAAATTTGTGGAGCTATAAATTTAAAATATTAATTATATCTTTACATTAATTTAGTTATATAAAAGATTTAAAGAGGTCGAAATAATAAAATCAATAAAATCGAATGAGTCAATATATACTATTTATATTATAGTATTTAAGAAGAAATTTAATATTTTTTTATCTGGAGAGTTCCAACCCGCACCATTGTGCCTCATTGTCACAGTAGACGTAGGAAAAAGAAGACAATAAAAGCTTCTTCTTTTTTTTGGTTTTTTGTTTTTTTGAGATCTTGTATTGTGTGAGGTTGTATAAATTGCACGAGCAAGTAATATTGTTGATTTCAAAAAATTAAATTATATGTACTTAAATTTTTTTATCCAAAAAAAAATTCAAGATTAATGTTTCGTCTTCACAAACCTTTATACATCAGACAATTTATGCATTTCTTTTACAGTGAAAATCTCCATTCTAAATTTCTAATATTTTCAGAAAATATTATTAACTCGTTCAATATTCTCTTGAAAGAGAGGAATGAGTAAGAGAGGTGAATCACAATAATAATAATAATAATTCAAAGAGAGGTTGATGATTTAAGAGAGGGAAATGGTCAACGTGACCAAAAAGTTATTTTGCGGAAATTAATCAAACAGTGAAGCAATATTTCATTTTTCTTTTCAAAATAAAACCGACCAAGAGCTTTCTATATGTATATGTACAGTGTGGATGATTGATGGGTGACAATTTTCTTTAATTAAAATATTAACCATTAAGAAACAAATAAAGAGGATTTGGCAAGCTAGGAAACAAAGAAAGAGACATGTGGGATGGGCATCAATCGAATAATGTTATGCCACATTAGCATATTAGACCAACTCGAAAAGAATAATAACCATGTTAATTGAATTTTATAATAATCTTTGCCAAATACCTTTTTAAGCCCGATGAGACCCACCAATGAAGGGAGTTAATAGAATAGAATGTCTCGTGAAAATGAATTAGATATAAGACTCAAAGAATGGATAAAAAATATTAATTACCAAAATCTTTTTAATCTAAACTATCCAGTCTAATTCACAATTAACAATGAAATTACAATATTATTATTGTTTTTTTAGAATTGTATCTATGCTATTAAAAATATCAGAGATTCGTAATCAAAAGATAGAACAACTGTTTCGGTAATATTTTTGACCTTTCCACTTGAGTCATTTGGATTCTGATGATGCGCTTCCCAATTGCTTTGAAGCTTGGACAAAGCGTTTGTGGCTTGCGCAACAAAATTACCCTACAATAGATTAACCAAAAAAACAAAAAAAAAAGCATATGATCAGACTAGGACAAAGAGAATCTAGCAAAACTGTTTTAAAGGATACTAGCAACCAAAGCAGATTAAATAATTAAAGAGATGTTTAATAAATTGCTAGCAGGCGAAGACCTATATATATTACGCCAAAATTATGAGTCAAAATAATGCGTGTTTATGTGCAATGCAAGTACATCCGGTCAAATTAATAATCAAAATAATTAAAAATGAACAAAGTATAGAGAGAAGGTCACTAACTTTATCTTCCACGTTCCCAAACTGACTGCTAAAACCCAGCAATTCTTTCTGAGTCTCCCTCATGAAATGTTCGCTACAGTTATAATGTTTCTCTACACCCATAAATTATCAACAGAAATTCCTAAGACAATATTGTTGATAATATTGAAAATAGTAATTTTAAAACTGAACTTTAAGATTTTAGGGCGAACAAATTATGTAAAAAATAACAATCCTTTCAGCTAGGGTGGGCACTTTCACCCGATCCAAGTTATCCGACCCGAATCGGGTTTGTTCGGCTACTTAAACAAAAAAACCCGATCTCGAAATGCAAACCCGACAAATCAGATATTGATAGAACATTTCACATAAAATCCGAACCCGACCCGATACTGTACATTTTTATGAATTTATTTTTTTCATTTTTGTTGTTAATTTGTCATTTTAATTTCTAATATAACTACAAAAAAATTAAAAAAACTCAAAGATAACTTGTTCTAGACTTTTAGATATATAATAATACCTAAATATTTGTAAAATTTTAATTATAAAAATAAAATAAATAAAATAGAATTCAAATTATTTTTTTGGGTCAAGACCCAATTCGATCTTATTCGACCCGATTCGAGTAAGTTCGAATAGTATCGGGTCCAACTCAATTTTATCTGATACAAATAGATTTTTATTTATCCGAATTCTATTCGGGTATATATGATCGGGTCTAAATCCGAACCGACCCGAAAATGCCCGCCCCTACAGTTTCAACTGAAATAACGTAAACACGAAGCTACCCTCCAAATCAAGAAAATCTGACCTTCTCTCCCTTGGCCGCGCTCCAATCCTACTTCTTCACATACGTACCCGTCTTTGTACTCCAGCTTTCCGCCTGATAAACCCTGATTGCGATTGCCGGGGATGAAATAACTATCCAAACTGAAGCACCTTTGCAAACAAACCTCCTGCGGATTGTTGTTGCCGACGGTTTGGTAAAGGCTGAGAGACATCTTGTATGGAGTGAAGAATTTTTTAATTTTATCTTTTTTTTTTTATTTTAAGATATCGAAGGGTATAGGGTCATTATATAGAAGGAGTAAATATGCCACTTTCACACAGGCACTGGCCAAGGACAAGCACACCTTAATTTACGAGACGAGCTTCCTGGAAGGTGCAAAATCATTTTTAAACTTTTTCCCTTTGGCCCAGGAGGGGCAATTGACCTTGCTGGGCCTATGCTGGCTCCGGCCCTGAGCTCTGGGAAGAAAATGCTTAGTTGAGCTTTGGGAAGAAATGACAAGGAAGTAGAACACCCAACAATCAGCGGTTCGGCTGGGTGTGGATACTTCCTTTTGAAATGGGATATGACGTTTTGAAATTAAATAAGCCTTGGCCCAAGTTTAAAATTGATAAATAGCCCGTTGGAAGTTAGAAGCCGGCCCAGACCAATTTTTCCTCAAATTCATCTTATTTATATAGGACATAAATTAAAATAAAAACAAAGAAAAATAGAAAGGAAAACAGAGTAGGGAGACGAGAAAGAAAGGAGGAAGAAAGACTTGAGAAGTGGTTTTGGAGGGCCTTTTGAGGTAATTAATCCACCTCACCCACAATGGGTTGGTTCAAGTGGTGAAGCGGGTCAGGATGGAGTTGGTATAGCATCAATGGTGAAGTCCTGGGTTCGAGTCTTCACAATGGCCTCCTCCATGATTTAAGTGGGAGACCGTGACAGTGGGTTGTGGTTGCGCTAGTCTCCTCCGAGGATTAGTCGTGGTGCGCATAAGCTGATCCGGACACCTCGGTTACAAAAAAAAAAAAATTAATCCACCTCTTAGTTAAATTAATTACACATTTTGATTTCTACCTTTAGATATTTATTAGAGAGGAATTATTGACATTTGAGAAATTGTCTAGAGAGAGAAAGGAGATTTCTTTGCTTATTTAGGATTGAATTTCTTGCAATTAAATATAAATTAGATATTTGCTAGTTCAATTAGAAGAATTAGTGTATAATTGGTGTAATTTAAAATAAACTCATGTACCCAAATTTTTCCTAATTTATATCTTTTACAATTATTCCTTATATTTGTGTTTATATGGGAGAATTAGTGATGTTCCTAGCCAATTATAACTCTTGAAAGCATCATTTAAGAGATTATTAAATTTTTAGTCTATTTCTCTAAGGTTCCTACAAGTGGAGTTTTGTCTAATTATGTGATTTGGTGCTATTAAAGAGTTTTATTTTGTATTTCTTTTAGGTGAGACAACGGTTTCAAGTTCGAATCCGAATTTGTTAGAGGAAGGGATTGCCATACAAGTTAATCCATAAGACTGTGAGTAAGAAAAATGTGTTTTTACAAAGATTTAATTATAATTTTAAATTTCTATTTTTATACATAGCAAAGCTTTATTGTGTTTAGTAAAACCATTTTTCTTTTATTTATATATGAAATATATTTTATAGTTTGCCAAATGTTGTCTACTTAGTTTATTAGAAAGAATAGTTTAATATTTTAGAGATTTAAAAGTAAAGCTAGTTTGCTAAATTATCTCTAAAATAACGATATGACTCTAAAGTAAAGAATTGATTTTACGTTTTACTAAGCTAGTACCCAATTAATTTAGTTAACAGATAGATAGAGGTCCTTGGGACTCGTTCGGACACACATAGAGGCTTTGAGCTATGTGATATAAGTGCTAAGCCCTTTGGAGGTAGCTCTACACGTATAAATTAGCTTAGCCTGAGTAATCAGCCCTGCCAGGTCATGATTAACCATATTAGTTTGGGTACTTAATTAGTGAAACTATGATAATTCAGAAATTAAACTGTGAAATTATTTTCATGAGATTTAGAACCTTAACTCATTTATCATGTTTGAATGTTAAATGCAAGAAGAAATGTTTTAGAAGATTTTTATATTAACATTTAGATTACGTGAAAGTTATATAAATGATTTGAAGACTTACTTTCTTGTTTTGTATCCTTTCTTAATAGTTTCTTAAACAATGTTAGTAAAACAAAATTTTAATTATTAATTATTGTGATGTACTATTTTCTTTTATGCAAATTTTAATTATTTTAAATGTTTCTATCCCACTTACTAAGGTTATACTTACTCTTTTTTTTTTAAACCCCTTTTTCCTTGAGGAGATTGCAGTGTTCATGTCGATGCACCACAAACTGCTTGAGGTTGGCCACTTGATGATGCTTTGATAGCATTCCTTTTGATATTTTGTTTCATTATTTTGGATCATTTTTTTCATATGCATTTTTTTGATATTGTATATACATCAAGGATTTTCTTTTAATTTCCTCTTAAAACTTTTTGTTTACTTATCATGCATAAGTTTTTTAGAAAACTTGCATTAAAATCCTAGTTATAAATTTTTGAATCGTAAATTAATTATATTTGAGGTTGGAGACCATGGTTTGCTATGTTGGCTATTTGAGAAATAAATATTTTATTAGAGCACCCAATGTCCCAAAAGAAAGTTAATAGTTATTAAAATATTTTGAAAATGTTGAATTTTGTGTGCTTGGTAGGGGGTTTAGTCCAAAATACAGAGTAGACTCTATCAAATTTTCTTAAAATAACATATTTTAATAAGTTGTTTTCTTAGCATAGTTTTAGGTACGATTCACTCTAGGGGTGGGTCGTGTCTGAGTATGAGTAGAGATAGAGTCGAGTCGTATCCTAGCAAGTTTGGCATGTACGTGCCCACCACAAGCCACCTAGATCAAGCACTTCTATTAGTTTTAGGGGCTAACTATTATTCAATCAAAAGTCTGAATTTGATTGAATCTTAGACTTCATACTTTTTTATGTTGATTATTTTTCACACTGAACACTTCTTCTCAAAAAAAAAAACAAATAAATAGAAAAAGCTATATTTTATAGCTTTTATTTGAATAGAAAAAAATTTGAATGGATTGCCTTTTTGTTGTTCTAAAATACCCTTCAAAATTTTATTTAATTCATATTTTGTGAAATCTTTAAATGATCTTTTCCTATCTTTATCTATATTTATTGAATACTCCTTTATTACTATTTTTAATTACATAGTAACTAAAAAAATAACTAAAACAAATTATATTATATGTGAGATATATTAATTAACAATTTAATTTTTTCTACACTGCAATATTTTAATTTTGATTTTATTATATTGATTATTTGCAAATGTTTACAAAACATATACAATATACAATACATATAACACTAAATAAAGGCATATATGTCAAATTAATAGCATTCATATGTTTTTAATTATTAAAAATAATCAACTTAAAACTTATTATTTGATCTTAAAAAATAAACAAACAATTATATCATTCAGATATTTATATTCAAACCTATTTAGATTTCAGTCAAATTGAGACTCATTTAGATTTCAGAAAAAAAAATCACCCATTTAATCCACTTTTGATTGCTGATTCAATCGTCATTGTATTTAAAAAGTGCTCCACCTTTTATAGAAATAGGTACAAATTATCTTTCTATGGTTAAAAAGCATAGTTGCCTCTTGTTAAATTTATTATTTTTTACTTTTTATTCAAATAAAATAGATTAAAATTTATTAAGTATATCAAATAATTATATTCTACAAATTTTGTAGTTTATTAGATATAAACTTATATTATATTATGTGAATTTAGAATATTAAATTTGTAAATTTCTTTTAGTGGTTAGTTTAATTTTACATGAAATTTTAATAATTATTTATATAATATAAATCAATTATTTTAGCATAGTAGTTAAAAAATTAAATTTTACTCTAGATTATGAAGAATATGAACATCTATACACATAGGTTTAACCACATGGGAAATTTTCATTCAATTATACGTACTTTAAGGTTGTTTGTCAAATTTACGTGGTAAAAAAATGATGTGTAATTGGAGAAGTAAACCGATAGAAGATAAAAGAAAATGGAGGAGAGAGAGAGAGAATGAGAAACGGGAGATAAAAGCAGTTGATAAGGGATAAAACTAAAAACACTTATCATTGATCGGTCTATCTTACACTGTTACACAAAGGGCTAATTTACAGACATACACACCTCCCTTACCCAATACAAGAGTGACGCTTGTACGATGGAGATTTCATTCAGTGTCTAACCTAATTTAATTACGACACAAATAAATACCTCACAAACAAATAAATAAATCTTAACCGTATAATGAAATCTCCGCAAAGCAACCCTCCGGTATAGCAACATAATTGCCAACTATCCTAAGATCCTCCAAAAGTTTAAAATGTAAATAAATGATTAGACGATATAATAAGCTACACCCGTAGTTCAATCAAGTTAAGCTAACATAATTTCAACCCTTTGATCTCCTTTCACGTTGTCTCGATCCCTACAAAATTTGGAGGCGCAGAGACCAAAAGCAAAGATAACCGAGAAAATAGATAGTTTGATAGGATTATGAGGTCTTGAGGATAATACGCGTAACTGACTGTCCCGAAAATACACTAACAGAAAGCACAAGCCAACCCAACAATGGCCTTGAAATCACCAAAACACTTGTTACTTGGATAAAACAACCAATATATTTTCTTGGGATAACATTTACCCCATGAGGTTAAACGAAAAAACAAATTCCTCCTTGCATGTTTTGAAACTGCAAAGTTTTCTTGATTTTTGAATTGTAACGTTAAATTAAACAGAAAAAAAGGGAGGAGGATAATATATGCTACTCGACCAAAATGCCCTTATATAAATACAAACACCCTCATTCACTTTTTCAAAATAATCCAAACACCCTCACCCTTTAGGGAATGACAAAACCCAGGCCCGGCCTTCAATTTTTGAATCCAGTACTAGAAAATTCTCCGAAATTTTTTTCTCAAGGCCAGGGCCGTATTTTCCATAACTTGGGATTAAAACCCAGGTTGTATAATTTTTTTTTAATTCTGAAACTTTTTAATATATATATATATATAATATATATATATATAATATATATATATATATATATATATATATATATATATATAGGCAGTCACAAGTTAATGCAAAATGAGTTGTAACCCAATGGTTGTGTTGCTTTAATATGCATTAAGGTAGGGGTTCAAACCTTGGTTGTAGTGTTTTGCATTTTATTTTTTAAAGTATGGCATGGGCTGGGCCGGGCTAGGCTTTGGGTTGTTGGACTATTTTAAAAAATTAGAAACTGGGCTTAAATTTACATAAGGGACTATAAGTAAGTATTAAGGGATATGAAATTAATTTGACATAATTTTAATTTTAATTGCATATCTTGGGTTCAAATTCGGCTTCCCGGCCCGACACCCTCACCCCGTGCCCTGCCGCGGCCCCGGCTGGATAAAAAAATTGCTCCCCAACCCCGACCAATTTCTCCGTTTTTCAGGTAATTCCTCGACCCCGGCCAGGTCATTTTGCCATTCCTACATCCACTATTCCAAAATCACCCAAACACCCTCACCGTCCTTTCTTCCTCCGCCTCCTTCTCTCTCTCTCTCCCCTCTCTACCAGCAATCTCTTCGTCCTCTCCTTTGTGCCTCACCAAATCCTTCCCCCACACTACCATTATCATTTCCTTATCTTCAATGGCAAAAAAAGATAGTGAGTATTAGGTTGTGAGGAAGACAATTATGGCTTTGGAAGAGATTGAAGTGAGGATGATGGAAGAAGAAAGTTTAGGTGGTGCTAGGTCTCAGTTGAAGACGAAAAGGAGTGGGGTTCAATATGGTTCAATTTTACTTTTTATTATTTATTCAATAAAGTTTTAAATATTTTTAATTATAATTGTTTTCAGCCTCATTTTTTCAATTATTTTTATCCCATAAATTTTATTTCCAATGATACCCTTGCTTCGTTTAATTTAACATAGAATTAAAAAAAATTAAGGGTTAATTTGCAGTTTCAAAACATGAGGGGGGCAATTGAACATTAGAAGGTAAATGTCAATATCCCTATTTTCTCCCTTTTTCTGCATTTGACTTTTCCTTGATGACATTGGTAAACTTTCTCAATAGTGCAAATACGAAAGATGTCACCATTCCGAGTAGGGCCAAAAAAAGTGTTTTGGAGAGGAAAGCTGCTCGAATATGACTGCTGAAGCCTTGAATATGAGATTGCTGATAACCAAGGTCCATTCCAATATAACCTGGAAGATAGAAAAAAAATCTAATCCTGTTTGATAAATTACAACTCAATTTTATACAATAATATTGTGGTTATTTATAATGGACCTCACTATAGGTCGTGTTAGAGCAGATCGGTGTCGTTTGGTATTTGCATCGTGTTAAATTTTGTTAATCCAAATCCAATTCACTAGCTTTTGGGTTACATTTTTGAAATCCAAACCTAACTGGTAATTTAACATATTATCCAAAATCGAATAGTTTAACGAGATTATTACTTTTTTTAGTCAAATACTAATATATTATACAAATTGTAATATTACACTATAAATATGAAAGAAAAAAATAACAACAACTTAAGAAATCTAAGTTTTTTTCTTATTAACAAATAAATCTAATTATTTGTATGACTTAGATGTC
The DNA here is from genome assembly GCA_013180625.2 of Boswellia sacra. Classification (NCBI taxonomy): domain Eukaryota; kingdom Viridiplantae; phylum Streptophyta; class Magnoliopsida; order Sapindales; family Burseraceae; genus Boswellia; species Boswellia sacra. The sequence continues at coordinate 22,937 of SNVD02009247.1, read as the reverse complement.
TTTATTTTCTAGAACCAGTATTTAATAAATATATAAAAATAAATATTATCAAATTTATACAAGGACAAGTATTTTAAAATCTATTAAAATGTCTAAATATAATGTAATATCAAAATATAATTAAAAAAAATTTTGAGCACTTGCTATATATGGTCTATCTACAACATGTTTTAGAAAATTAAATATATGTTTTAAGATTTTATAAGATTTCAAAATATTCATAATCTTCCTCCTTTAGATAATAAGTAACTTAAAATAATAAGTCAATCAATAATAACTCTGTAAAAAAAATAATTTTTAATATATTATGTATAAATTTATTAAAATATCCTTACTCCTGAGTGTTAAATGTGCAAACTAGGTTTTTATATACTAAACTTAAATATGGTCCAATATTAAACGTGTATATCGTGTTAACCCTTGAATGACCCAACCCAATAAAACCTACACCCAACACCTGCTTTTATTCAATGAGTTCATGTTGTGTTATTGGGTTGTATATAAATTTGCCATGCTTAATTTTTACGAGAGTTGCTTTATTCAACCCCCACTTTTCATCTCAATATACCACACTCTTAATTTAGAAAGGATAAAATTGTAAAAATGAGATTCACAAAATCAAATAACAATATGAAGATCTTATTACACATTTATATCATTAAATATTAAGATTTATTCTATCAATTTTTTTTTTCATTTTCAACTCCTAGAACCTTTTCTCCACATAACTGGATTAATAATAAAATTAAATTATAAAAGTATTAAAACTTTATTCTCTATGTTTCTTCAATTATTAGTGACTTTTGATATTGATATTAGGCTATATATTTTCTTTCCTTTTGTAAACCTCAACCTCAAAGAGATCAAACTTCACTAGTAATTTTTTCTTTCTTTCTAAATTGGTTGTCATGTTATTTTTTTTTCTTTGTCTAACTTGGTTGTCGTGTTCTTATACAGTTAAGATTTACAGGGACAATATCAAATTTCTAATTTTGTTTTTGAAGAACAAAGATAATCGTAATGATGATTTTAATGCCTAGAGGTAATCTATATTAGTATAAGTCATCTAGAGAAATTATAATAGATATAGATAAAGATTAATAGATTTAAATGATAAATATAGAAATAGTGAATATATGGAAAATATTAGCTTTCCTAATTGCATCCTTTTAATAACTAAAAACTCTCATTAAATTACATTTTATTATTTTTTATCCTTATCTAAATTTATAATGAAATATAATGAGATAAAAAATGAGGGCGAGATAGAATATCTTTTTTTAAGATTTCAATAATTGTATGTACGGAGGAGAGTTTTTGACATTATAACTCTATCAAAGCATTCTTTAAAGAATACCAGACTTTATGGAATTAAAACTTATGAAAATGAAGGGGCAAATTTATTGATCAACATTTTGGTTTTTTAGGGTATGATAGCTATCAATAGTTTCAAAAAATGAAACAAGCCACCTCCACTGTCAATTTAAACCGCTCGAGTTAGCAAATTTTAGAAAACATGAATAATCACCCTTCAATTAGACAATTTATTTTTAATATTTTAATACCAAAATATAAAAAATAATATAAACTCAATTTGTAATTTCTATAAAGAAGCAGAAATAATAAATTAAATATTACACAAATATATATTATTAACCTGAATTCAATATTAGTTAATGTTTGTGTTTGTTGTCTAATATTGAATTAATTTTAATGACATGTAATTTTTGAAAGTTTTTAATTTAATTTTTATTTTTTATTGAGATTATAAATTATAAATTTTTATTTTCCAATTTTTTTAAATTTAAAAATTTAATAATATTAAAAATATTTTAAGTTATTAAAAAGCAGAATAATTGTGTCAATTTGTCTGAAATTTAGTAACTTTAACAGAATGAACTAACAATACATGGGACAGTTGTATTATTTTCTAAACAATTCCTAGTTAAGTGTCATTTCTTAAAATACAAGGGATTAAAAAATTGTTAGTTGCGTTTGTGTATTTATTAGTGTAATCTATGTTAATTAGGTGATAAGGAATGAATTCGACATTTCAAAGGAAAAAAAAAAAGATAATAAATCTCAGAATGAAGAGCGAAGAGTGTTCCCGATCATGCATGTGTTTATTTTATATTTTAATGGCTTGAACCTAATAAAACTTGGACTTATTTGATTTTTTTATTGATTTAGACAATTTAGTAGAAGATATTCATCTCTTGGTTTTTTTTTTATTGCTAATAATAATATTTTATTTTTATGCATAAATTAAATGAGTCATAAAACATATATTTTCTAAACTTGTGTACTATAAGTCTAAAATATTAAAATCAATAATTGCTTAGTAAGAAGTACGCTGCCTAATTAACCAAACCGAACCAAACTTATTCTTTCGGCTTGGTTTGGGTTTTCAATAAAAATGGGGTTTGCCCAAAACCCACCCAATCCAACTCATGCACGCCCCTATTTGCTACGCGAGCCATTCCACTTCCAACTGGTCGAAAGCCGAAACGGTTACCATGTACTGCACAAACACTCAAAGAATACTCTCAGTTTAACCAAAATACCAACTGACCAAACCTTAAGTTGGTTGATAATTGCGCATGCTATTTTACTATGGCATTTACTTGTGAAACTTTATAATTATAATATATCTTCATGATGATATGAATTGTATTATTTGTTTTTTAGTTATGGTATATCTGTGATTTATAACTGAACCAAATTGAACAAAATCATATTATTAAAGAAAACCTTGATTTAATTAGGCTAAATCCTATAAAGTGGATGAGTTCATTAATTAACCTTGATTTAATTAGAAAGAGTGCCGTCCTACTACTACTACAGAATTGGAAAACCTTTCTCCACTTTTGTTGTCGTCTATTTGGTCCTAATGATCTGTGGCCTGTGGGCTTCATTGTGGCCGTAGACTAAGCCCAATCGTTGTATTCGATTTTTGTTAAAAAGCGGCCCATATTAATTTGTTTTCAGCAAATTTGGAAAGACTGATGCTATGAGCTAAAGAGCCCACACATTTAATAGAAGTTAGGTTCCATTTGTCACTAAAATTTGATATGTACAGGATACATTTAGGATTTCCTCTTTTATTCTGTATTATTATCTCCATTCTCCATTATCTTTCAAGAATCTCTTTTGCATCCCGTAACTAAAACTTTAATCCCAAACTCCATTAACTTTAATGCAACCTCTTCACACAACAAAGAAAAAAAAAAAAAAAGAACCGCACATTCATTAAAGATAATAAATCTTTCTCTGAATGGGCAAATAACCACTTTATTTAGATGGAATTTTTTTTTTGGATTTACATAAGTTGGTTATTGTTTCAACTCCCTTACTATTTTCTTTCTCCGTGTTCCCTAACACGGACGACATTGTTTTGGTCATTGATCCAAAATAATCCTGAACTCAATTATCCTGCAGGCAATTACAACTTCATGACCAATCCAATCTTGGGTGAGTAATGCTACTCTTACAAACTACTTATACAAACTTACCTATACAAACTGATGTGGCATAATGTAATTTGATAAATAAATTTAGTGATTTGATAAATATATATTAATAATAAATGACATTAATTAACATGGGTGATGTGGCGATCATATAGGGATGCCACATCAGTTTGTATGTGTGAGTTTGTATCAATAGTTTGTATGAGTAGCATTACTCATCTTGGGTGCTGCGGGGATATCTATATAAATCTGACAAAGTGATCCTTGTCAACCCTTCGTGGTTTTTCAGATCCAGTGGAAGCATTTCATTCTGCAGCTGCTGTATGCATCGAGGAGCCAACCGGACAACGACGCTCTTGGAGAAGCTCTGATATGAGCTGGTTATTCCTGTTAAAGATTAATGTAGAAAATTATTTCTTTAACACTTACTAATCTGGTGAGTAATTGGTGATCAAACAAGATCTTATTTTGATTTAGTCAAATAAGACTTAGTCTATTAGTTGAGTTGTGGTTGCAGATTTTTAGGAGATAATGTGATGGTTTGTTACATTGTACTGCTATATAAAGAGTGGTTCATAGAGTGAATAAAGTGTGCATTTCCAATTCATTTTTATCTGCCTTGCAATTATTTGATAAAATTTCCCTTAGAGTTATTTTTGTTCTTGTGTTACAGCTCTATATTTTTAACATCTGGTATCAAAGCCAGAGCATTTCCAGATGACCAACAATCATGTTGGAGTGAATCTATCAAAACCTTGAGTCCCAATTTTTCAAGGGAGCAATTATGATGTGTGGAGCACCATGATGAAGACCTTATTTTTATCCTAAGAATTATGGGATCTAGTGGAGAAAGGCTACACTGAAGATGGAGTGGCAGTCGATACTCTCAGAGATCTTCGAAAGAAGGATGCCAAAGCTTTATTTTTCATCCAGCAAGCTGTGGATCAGGCGATTTTTTCATGCATTGCTGTTGCAACAAGGTCGAAAGAGGCTTGGGATGGATTACAAAAAGGGTATCAAGGCAATGCAAATGTGGTAGCGGTTAAACTTCAAACTCTTCGTAGGAAATTTGAAAGTTTATTTATGAAAGATGGAGATGCATTATCAGATTATATTTCTAGCATAATTGATGTTGTGAATCAAATTAGACAATATGGTGAAGATTTGAGTGAGCAAAAAGTGGTTGAGAAGATTCTTAGAAGTTTGCCTAAGAAATATGATAATGTTGTGGCTGCAATAGAGGAATCAAAAGACTTAAGTGTGTTATCTGTTGACGAGTTGTAGGGTTCCCGTTATTCTCATGATGATAGGATGAAGAGGTATAATGATGTTTCTATTGTAAATGCTTTTGATAGTAAAATGCATCTGTCACGAGGTGGAAGAGGTGTCGGTGAAACAAGCAGTAAAAGCAATTACAGCAAGTTGTGTGGTGGAAACTCATACGTGGGAGAAGAGGAGGCAAAAATGCTGGTAATTCCTCTTAGCACAACCAGCATCGAGCACGCAATGATGATTCTAACAATCAACATCCGATAAACAATGACAGAGGTGAGAATCAAAGCCAAAAACAATGTTACTATTGTAAAAAGTATGGGCATATAGAGAAATTTTGCTGGCTTAAAGAGAAGCAAGCCAATCTAGCCCAAGAAAAGGAGAAAGATGAGACCGAAAGTCTGTTCCTTGCATGCTTTTCTGCTAAAGAATGTTCTCAAGAAGTTTGGTACCTCGACAGTTGTTGTAGCAATCACATGACAAGTAATTTGAATCTCTTCACCAACTTGGACAAGTCTGTGACCAGCGGAATTACATTGGGTGATGGAACGATGCGTAAGGCACAAGGAAAAGGTTCTGTGATGCTAATAACCCTCTTGGATTAAAATCTATTCAAAATGTTCTGTATGTTCCTCATTTGAATTCAAATTTGTTAAGTGTCCGGCGGTTTATGTTGGATGGGTATTCTCTTGTCTTTGAGGGTTCTACTTACTGTGTATTTAAAGACAAATCAAAGAAGGATCTTCTGGTTGAAGTACCTATGGCAAAAAATAGACGTTTTCCTTACATTCTCACCTCTATTGACAAATATGCTTTGAAAGCAACTGTGACTGACGATTCTTGGCTTTGGCATCATAAATATGGGCATCTTAATTTTTGAAGTCTGGCTCTTATGTCTGAGCAGATATTTGTTGATGGTTTGCCTGTGATTAAAGATATTGATGATATCTGTGAGAGTTGTGTAGTTGGGAAGCAGCACCGTGATTCTTAATTTTCCAATAGGCAAGGCAAGAAGAGCTTCAAAACCTGCAAAACTAATCCATGCAGATGTTTGCGGGCCTATGAAGACACCTTCTTTAAATAACAACAAGTATTTCTTAGTCTTTGTTGATGATTTTAGTCGAATGACATGGGTACATTTTTTGAAGGAAAAATCAGAAGCACTTTCAGCATTCAAAAAGTTCAAAGTCTATATTGACAAAGTGAACAGCAATTGAAGGTCTTGAGGACAGATCGTGGTGGAGAATTTAATAGCTTTTATGGAGAGTTTGGCATCCAAAGACAACTAACAGCTAGCTATACTCCACAGCAAAACGGAGTGGCTGAGAGGAAGAATCGGAGTCTTATAGAGATGGGAAAAAGTATGCTGAAAGCCAAAAATCTGCCAAGAAATTTTTAGGCAGAAGCAATTCATATAACAACTTACCTTCTTAATAGATCTCCTACAACAGCCTTGACTCAACAAACACCATTTGAAGCATGGCATAGGTGGAAGCCTAAGGTAACTCATTTTAAAATCTTTGGCTGTATTGCACATGTGCATATTCTTTCCCAAAAGAGAGGTAAATTAGATGACAACAGTATCAAATGCATTTTGTTGGCTATAGCATTGAAACTAAAGGATATCGTTTCTACGACCCTATTTCCAAGAAGTTAATAATAAGCCGTGATGTTGTATTTGATGAGAAGAGTGCTTTATGTAATCAGGTTCAGGATTAGTGCTTGAAGATTATGAGTTCCTTAATACTCCTACAAGGCAAGAAGATGAGAATGGAGGTTCTAGTTCATCTACACCAAATAGCCCCTACTCTTGTACATCGACAAGTAATGAATCACCGGTCTCGAGCTCATCCTCACCAATCTCTTCTTCACCGAAGACACCACCAAGAAAATGGAGGCCATTGCAAGAAATTTATGAAAATATGGAACAATGTCAAGTTGCCCAAATCGATGAACCAATCATTTTTGAAGAAGCAATTAAATCCAAGGAGTGGCGTGCAGCAATGGATGAAGAGATGAGAGCCTTAGAAAGAAACAAGACATGGGAGCTACTTGACATTCCGGATGGAAAGGAGGTTGTTGGGCTAAAGTGGATTTATAAAATTAAGTTCCAAGCTGATGGTTCTATTCAAAAATATAAAGCAAGGTTTGTTGCACGTGGGTACATGCAACGAGAGGGAATAGACTTCGACGAAACTTTCTCCCCGGTAGCAAGGTTAGACACTATACGTACTGTTTTATCTATTGCTGCCCATTTTAGTTGGAAAGTTTATCAGTTTGATGTAAAATCAGCTTTTTTAAATGGAACTTTAGAGGAAGAAGTGTATGTACAACAACCAAAAGGGTATGAGATTACAGGTCATGAAAATAAAGTGTACCGTCCAAAAAAAGCCCTTTACGACTTAAAACAAGCACCACGTGCTTGGTATAGAAGAATTGATAGGCATTTCAACAACAATGGTTTTCAAAGAAGCCCAAGTGAAGCAACTTTGTATGTCAAAACCAGAGGTACACTCCATATTCTCATTGTTTGTCTCTACATTGATGACCTGATTTATACAAGTAATTTTTGATGCTTTATTGAAAGATTTTAAGCAATTGATGATAGATGAGTTTGATATGACTGATTTGGGGATGATGAATTTCTTTTTGGGGTTGGAAATTAAACAGTGTGGTGAAGGAATTTTTGTTTTACAAGAAAAATATGTTAATGATCTTCTTAAAAAATTTAGCTTGAAAGATTGCAATCCTGTGAGTACTGCCATTTGCACTAATCAAAAGTTTAGCATGGATGATGGTGGAGAAAAAGTCGATGTTCAGCTCTACCGAAGCCTAGTTAGTAGTCTATTGTATCTTACAAATAGCAAACCAGATATTTTGTAGGCAACAAGTCTCTTGTCCAGGTTTATGCAAAGTCCAAGCAAGCATCACTTGGGGGCTGCCAAATGAATTCTCAGATACCTAAAGGGGACAAGTTCATTTGGCATATGGTATAGACAAAATAACAACTTCAGCTTGTATGGTTTTTCTGACAGTGATTGGGGGGGCTGCATTGATGATTGAAAGAGTACAACAAGTTATGTCTTCACTATGGGAAATTGAGCTATTTCCTGGAGCTCAAAGAAACAACCATCTATAGCTTTATCATCATCAGAAGCTGAATATATGGCTGTAACTGCAGCAGCCTGTCAAGCCGTTTGGTTGCGAAGGATCTTGGATGATATGAAGCAAACTCAAGTAGAGGCAATGATTGTCTACTGTGATAATCAATCAACAATTGCAATGACGAAGAATCCAATCTACCATAGTAGGAGAAGGTTTTTGGAAACACGTCATCACTTCATAAGAGAGTTGGTTGCTAAAGGAGACATCAAGATGAAATATTGCAATACCAATGATCAAGTTGCTGATCTGTTTACCAAGCCACTTCCATTGAAGAAATTCATGTTTTTGAGGGATCAATTAGGTGTTGTTAATTTCTACATTAAAGGGGAGCGCTAAAGATTAATGTAGAAAATTATTTCTATAACACTTACTAATCTGGTGAGTAATTGGTGATCAAACAAGATCTTATTTTGATTTAGTCAAATAAGACTTAGTCTATTTGTTGAGTTGTGGTTACAGATTTTTAGGAGATAATGTGATGGTTTGTTACATTGTACTGCTATATATATAAAGAGTGGTTCATAGAGTGAATAAAGTGTACATTTTTAAATTCAATTTTCTCTGCCTTGCAAGTATTTGATAAAATTTCCCTTAGAGTTATTTTTGTTCTTTTGTTACAGCTCTATATTTTTAACAATTCCCACCCATCCACGGTTAGCATGAACAAAATTCGATGGCTAGATATTGAAATTTCAGTGTGCTAATATATATATATTTTTTAGAAATTTTAATCATGAATCTTTATCATTAGAAACGTAGGAAGAAGGATATTTTGAGGAAGATGTTTAAGAACAACGAGAACGATTAGTTTTCATGTAGATATATAAATGGAAAAGAACAAACAAATAAATGTTAACCACATAATAAAATCACTCAAAAATAACCCTACCGTAGAGTAACATAATTGCAAACTATCCTGACGTGCTCTAAAATTTATTATTTAAAAAGAAAAAATGATGAGAAATTAGTAAAGCTACACTCCTAGATTAAGGTAACATAATTTCTGCCTTTTGATCTCCTTTGACATTGTCTTGATCCTTAAAAAGTTTAGTGCCGCAGAGACCCAAAGCAAAAACAATCGAGACAATAGATAGCTTGATAGGATCATTGTGACGTTGATGATAACATATATAACTGATTATGTCAAAAATAAACTGAGAGAGAGCACAAGCCAACCCAACAATGTCCTTGAAATTACCAAAACACTTGTTGCTTGGATAAAAAAACCAATATGTTTTTCCACTTTTTCTCCATTTGACTTTCCCCTGTTGACCCTTCAAAAAAAATCTCAATAATGCAAATGATTGTGGCTGCGAAAGATGTCACCGTACTGATTAGTGCAAAAAAAGAGTGATGCGGAGAGGAAAGCTGCTGGAATATTGCCGATAAAACCTCGAAGATTAGGTTGCTAATAACAAAGATCCACTCTAGTATAACCTGGGCGATGGGAAAAATGCACCCCTTGAGAGATTATAACTCAACTTATAACAAAAATGTTTTGATCATCTACAACATAAGCTTTCAAAAGTTTTGTACAGAAGCGAGTTTTTGACATTATAATTCTATCATAGCAATCTTTAAAACTGTTATAACGGATTTGATGGATTTAAAACTTATGAAAATAAAGGGGCAAATTTATTGACGTTCATTTTTGTTTATAAGAGTATATTTAAGCCAATGGTCGCAAAATGTGACACAAGCATTCGCTAAGTTAGTTTGGAGTTTGGACCGTTCAAGTTTTACAAATTTTAGTAAAATGACATAATTACCCTTCAATCGAGAAATTTTATAGTTTATATAATTTTTAAAATTAAGTAATGCAGAACAAAGCATAGAGAGAAGGGTACTAACTTTATCCTTCACGATACCAAACTGGCTGCTGGAACCCGCTATTTCTCTCTCATTGTTCTCCCCGTTGAAACGATCTCTACAGTCATAATTGGGCAACTTCAATGAGATTGCGCAGCGAGCACCCTCAAGTTGCTTCAATTTCAATGACACTGACCTGTGCTGTTTCTCTACAATCCATAAATCACCAACCAACAGAAAGTCATGAAACTTTACTGAAGCTAAAGCTTGGGCTGCTGCAGGAGAGTTAATAGCAATTAAGTAGCTAAAGCCCTTATATCTATACTTGTTATAACATAAAAGACTTCTAAACAAAAGCATACCGACACCAAAGAGGTGGAATAACGTTGTGATAATTAACATGAGGAGGAGAGCCAGCATTTGAAATCAACCAAATAAATAAATAAAATAATATATGTCACAGCCATAGGTCAAACTGATAAGAAAACCGATAATGAGTCAAAAACAATATAAATAAACGAGTATTTCTCAGCTATCCAACTTGTGCACATATTTATTGGAGAATTACGTAAATAAATTATAAAGTATGAAGCTCTCAACATCAAGAAGATCGAACCTTCTCTCCGTCGGCGGCGGTCCGATTCGAGATCTTCAGATACGTGCCCATCTCTATCTGCGTAATCCAGCTTTGTGTCTGATAAGTCCTGATTGCGGTTGCTGAGGATGAGATAATGATCCAAGCTGAAGCACCTTCGGAGCAAAACCTGATTGCAGTTCTTGGTGAGCGACATGATCTTATTCGGATTTAATGATAAAGAGTACTTGTCAGTTTCAATAAATATATATTTAAAAAAAAAATCATGATCTTTTTCGGATATTTCATATTATTAACACTTTTATGAAGTTCCCCTGAAGTTTCGTACATATATAGTGTTTTGTCTTCTTCCTTTGCAGTCCAACGTACAATAAGTACGGTTTACTTTAACATGTTATTATGGGGACTGGTTACGGTGCAGCTGCTGTATCATACAGCAGCTGTTTTTTGTGGTAAAAACTTATGCAAAAGTTGTAAACCTCCAAGCAAAAATTGAAAAAGTAGCTGATGTACCCATACATCAGCTACACCCTAGCTTCCTCCGTTATTATGTGGTAGACTTTAGAATACATGGATGATTCACAACATATTGGTAGTCATTTTTATTATTCAAATAGATAAATTTAATTATTTAATAATAAAAATAGATCTTTTGATACAAATTATTAATATAAACTTATAATTTTTATCTAATTAAATTCAATATTTAATTTAAAAATTAATAAATTATATTTAATATTATTAATCCATCTATCATCTCAATTATTAAATTTTTATAGGTTAATATCTGAAAATTTATATTTAATTTTATATTATTAAATACCTTTAAGAAATATCCTTGGAATTGACTTGACTTCAAAAGAAAGCGCGCTTAGTCATCAGGCATTAGAAATATCCTTGAAGCTCATGTAAACACGGAGCTATGAACACTTTTTTTACCACTTAAGTAGGCTCCAATTGGTCCGAATTAAGATATATATATATATATATATATATATATATATATATATATATAAAAGTATTTTTTTAATCATTAAAAAATATAATTCTGTACCTTTTTGTCATACTTGATAAAATGAATAAATACAAATGTATATTTAATTAAATATAACCAGCGAACAAAAAATAAAAAAGGCACGGGTATTATTAGGGGGGAAATAATAATTATAATAATAAAAAGAGCTTAGAAGATACGGATATTATTATGAACACTTCTATGGAGTTTCTCCGAAGCTGTAGTCCAACGTACAAGAAGTACGGTTTACCTTTAACATTTACATGCGCCCACAAGTCATTATCTAATATGAGTGATAAATTTGTGGAATTTTGCCAAGTGGCCTTCCATTAAGTTTCCACATATGTATTGTGCAAATATTTAACATTGCCACATCACAATGTCCTTGCTATGCTAGGGGAATATTTCATTGCATATTTCTTCTTTCTTTCATTTACACACTTGCATTCTTTCATTTACACACTTGCACTCTTGCAAAATTAACTACTTTATTACCATAAAACAATCTATTATTAAAAAAAAGAAAATATAATTAAATAAAATATATTTTTTGGTCCCTAAACCCATTTTTATAGATGTTTACCCTATCTTATTAATCTAATTAATTATCTTAATATTATTTTTGTAAATTTGATTAAAACCACAAAAACGTCTTACCATCTCTTCTCATCTCTGGTCCTTATAATGCGTCAATATATTTTATTCTTGGGTAGTGCTGTTTGCACTCAAATAACCATTTTGAAGTCTGAACACTCATTAATTTATTAAAAATATTATTACCAAATATCTATACAGTAATTTACCATTAAGTACAAATTAATAATATCGTTCCTAACGCCCAGTTTAATTAAAACCCTAATTATATTTTTATTAGAAAAATTACAGTAATAAGAAAATGTTAACATTCATCTCAATCACATATATAGAAAAACACTTTTTCAAAAAATTCTCGAGAATTATGGGGTTTTAGTTTTAATATTCGATTAGTTAAATTTTTTTTTTTCTTTTTGCATGAGTTCCTTCTGTATACATATATGGGTAGAGTTTTATGAGGATATGATTTCTGAGGATGGTTTTTGAAGGAACTGAAGAAAAATTACGGTTCTGTTCAATGGCTACTTAAGATGCTTCCAAGGCTGAGGACGAAAGGGACTGAGTGATGCAAGGCTGCAAGCGTGCCCAGTGTGTGAGTGGGAATTGGGTGACCTGAAATGAATCAAGGATATTAGAAATCATATGGAGTCTTATTGATGAATACAGAAGGAAATTTTGTTTTTACATAAAAAGGAAAAATAATTGCAGTAAAGGAGTTCGAAAAGAAAAACAAATATTGTCATTATTTGTTCAGAGGTATCCGTGTTCAAAGTCGAAAATAAAAATAAGATGTTTATTTGAAGGGTTTTTGTTGGCATTAAAAAGGGTGTACATAGTAGCAGATTTATGTTAAAAATTTTTAAATGGGTATCTAGAGAAATTGGGTGTTCAACCTTTTTTTTTTTTGGTACAAATAACCTTACCCTTTCTTCTTTTAGAGATTTATTAAACTTCTTCATATGGAGTAATTATGATCATATTTAGGACTGTTTTAATATTTTCGTGCTCATAGATTTGGAAAGAAAAATTTTCTATTAGACGCCTTGCCACGAGGCTGTTTTATCAAAAACAACAGAAACGTAAACATAAAAAATCATAGAAATCAAAATCTAACTCTTGCCGACATTACAAATCGACCAAAAAGAGAAGGGAAAAAAAAGGAAGGAGAAATGTGAAAGGATAAAAAAAGGAAGAAAATTTAGGGGGCCCATTGATCATCGAATTTAGATGGGAGTTGATTTTTTACCCATTAAAAATATTCTGTCCCAAGATACCCATTTGATTTGGAATTGATAATGATGCACTTTTTCAAAGTAAAAGAGGAATATTATCCACTCATGCTTTACAGATATCATAAAAAATAACTTTAAAACTATGATCATATAATGCTTTAATATCAGATTAAAGAGACGCTAATGCATAGACGGATTTCTTTTTCTTGATTCCTTAACAAATATTTAAAAACAAAAAATTAAGCACTGTAAATGTAATTTCCACTCATCTAAATATCTCTTAATGCATCCGATAATTTACTAATTAATATCAGATTAAGTAAAGTGATAAACTTAATAGTTATATATAAGCTACAAATTGCGGCTATGGAAATCAAAATTTGCAAGGATGCTAGCCTAGGTGGTTTCCTGGAAACTTTCTATGAAAAATTTGGCAGTCATATCTTCGATGATTAAAGTTGAGATCCCGCTCGATACACGCTCTTGGATGACAAATTATTGAAGTCATATTTATTTTTGAGAGTTAATGCATGGAATTTCCAACAATCGATATTCTATCTATCGAATCCCATCCCAGAGTCGGGTGTGGTCAGTGGCTATTGGCCTCATAACTTTTGAGGCATCTTCTAATGTTCACATCAAATGGGTACAATATAAGCCAAGTTGTATCCAAGAAAGCACCAATTTATATATAATTATATATAAGCTAATATATAGTTTTTTTTTTTTTAAATTCTAATCACGAAACTTTATAATTAGAAACGTGGGAAGAAGGATATTTTGAGGAAGATGTTTAAGAAGACCAAAAACGATGAGTTCTCATGTAGATAAGTGGAAGCGAACTAACAAATAAATGTTAACCATATAATAAAATCACTCAAAAGTAACCCTACCGTAGAGTAACATAATTACAAACTATCCTAACGTCCTCTAAAATTTATGTTAGGAGATCGAACACTCCCACCGCAACTCAAATAAAAGACAAGGAACAAATTATTATGTTAGAAATAACAATTTGGGTAGCACTGCCCTCCACAATAAATAAAATAGACAACTTGGGCGGCTCAACCTTCCACAGTAAATAAATAAATTAAAGACAATAAAGAAAATAAAGACACAAATATTTAACGTGGTAAAACCCTCAATTTGAGGGAAACCTCCACGGGACAAGACCGAAAATATTTCACTATGAAGAAAAATATTGCAATCTCTCTCACAATTAGAATGGAGGAGATTACAAGGGAGGACGAAGAGAAAAGCTTAATACATAAGCTTGGTACAAGTGTAAGGGAAGGAGGAGACTTTATTATATAGCCTAGCCTCCCCACTTAGATTTTGTTTCCCACCGATGTGGGATTGGGTGAAAGGCACAAATGCCTTCACCCACTTCACATTCTCCCACTTGAAGGCATTTTTCCTTTCAGTCTTGTCTCTATACATGCTGCTCACGTCTTTAACAGGCCATAAGACGTTCTACACTAGATGAACTTGTTAGCATTGATTGGTTTGGTCAATGCATCTGCTATGTTGTCCTTCATGTGGATTTTCTACATATCTACTATTCCATCTTCCACTACTTCTCGTACATAATGATATTGAACTCCTATGTGCTTCGTTCTTGAATGAAAGGATGGATTCCTTGCGATATGCAAGGCACTCTGATTGTCACAAAATAAAGAAATCTTCTCTTGTTTGTGCTCGAGTTCCTCCAATAACCTTTTGATCCAAATAGCTTCCTTGCAAGCTTGTGTAGCTGCCATATACTCTGCTTCTGTTGTAGATAGAGCCACAACAGTTTGAAGTTTGGATACCCAACTCACAGCACCTCCTGCAAGTGTAAACACATAGCCTGTAATTGACTTCCTTTTGTCAATATCTCTTCCAAAATCTGAATCAACATAGCCCTTGACAATGAACTCTAATCCTCCATAGCACAGTGTAGCATCAGAGGTTCCTTTGATGTATCTAAGGATCCTCTTAACAGAATTTCAATGCTCTCTCCCCGGATTAGCTATGAATCTACTGACCGCTCTCACTGCTTGTGCAATGTCTGGTCTTGTACAAATCATAGCATACATTAGGCTCCTTACTGCTGATGCATACGGTACTCGAGACATTTCCATCCTCTCTGCTTCATTGCTAGGACTCATACTTGAGGATAATTTATGATTAACAGGAAATGGGGTAGAAATTGGCTTACAATCTTGCATGTTGAAGCGACGCAAGATTTTCTTCAAGTAGTTCTTTTGAGATAGCCAAATCTTCCTGTTTTTTCTGTCTCGGTGAATTTGCATCCCTAGAATCTTGTTTGCCGGTCCTAAATCCTTCATTTCAAATCCCCTAGCCAATTGTGCCTTTAATTCTTGGACCTGATCTTTGTTAGTGCCAGTTACCAACATATCGTCCACGTACAACAACAAAATGATAAAGTCTTCCTCAAACCTCTTGTAATAAGTACAATGATCTGAATTGAATCTGTTGTACCCAAGGCTGATGATGAATGAATAAAATCTCTTATACCAACACCTTGGCGCCTATTTTAAGCCGTACAGAGATTTGGTCAACCTGCAAACCATGTTCTCTTTTCCTTCTTTAACAAAACCTTCTGGTTGGAGCATATAAATTTCTTCTTCAAGTTCTCCATGAAGAAACACAGTTTTTACATCTAACTGCTCTAAGTGTAAGTCAAAAGTAGCACACATAGCCAAGACTGCTCGAATTGTTGTAAGTCTTACCATAGGAGAGAATATCTCATTGAAATCAACTCTTTCTTTCTGAGCATATCCTTTGACCACCAGTCTAGCACGATACCGCTCCACTTGATCATTCCCATCACGTTTGATCTTGTAGACCCATTTGTTTCCGATGGCTTTTCTTCCATGTGGTAGTGGCACCAGATCCCATGTCTTGTTTTTGTTTAAAGCTTCCATCTCTTCATGCATTGCTATCATCCATAGAGATGCATCAGAACTTTTTATAGCCTCCTGAAAGGTGGAAGGCTGCCCATCTTCTGTTAGGAGACAGTATGCAACATTGCTCGCCATCACATATTTTGAGTGCCAAGAAGATTCCCTTCTTTCTCGAGTTGATCGACGGACTTCAGGTGCTTCAAACTCAACTGGTTCTTGATCATCGTGTTCTGGTACTGCTTCAGAAGAAACTGTTTCTTCTTGTACTGATACAGTCTCAACATTTTTCTTCGTGCTATCACTTTCTTCACATTTAAACATGTCTTCTACAAAGACAACATCCCTACTGATGATAATCTTATAGGCAGTAGGATCCCATAGGCCTTTACTCCATCAGCATATCCCAAGAAGATACATTTCCTGGATTTTGGATCCAGCTTCGTTCTTTCTTGGTCATGATACATCACATAAGCAGGACATCCGAAAATATGAAGGGAGGAATAATCAGTTGACTTACCGATCCACATCTCCATAGGTGTCTTCATCTCAATTGCTGTTAATGGAGACCTATTTATCAAGTAACAGGCTGTAGTGGCTGCTTCTGCCCAAAATGTCTTGGGTAGACCCGCAGTCTTTAGTAATGCTCTCATTCTTTCTGTGAGAGTTCTATTCGTCCGCTCTGCCACTCCATTTTGTTGTGGTGTGTAAGTAACTGTCTTCTGCCGTTTCACACATTCTTTACTGCAAAATGTGTCAAATTCCTTGTTGCAGAATTCTCTCCCATTATCTGTCCTCAAACACTTGATCCTTTTTCCGGATTTAAGTTCCACCTGTGCTTTGAAGGCTTTAAATACAGGAAATACATCTGACTTTTTCTTGATGACATATACCCAACATCTCCTAGAATAATCATCCACAAACAATACAAAGTAGTTTGCTCTTCCTAGGGACGTAACTGGTGATTCCTAAACATCAGAATGAATCAAGTCTAGAATGTTTTTACTCCTAGCAATAGATCTGCTAAAACTTAGTCTACTCTGCTTGCTAATAACACAATGTTCACAGAATGGTAAACTTACAGTTTTGATTCCAGGAAGCAGTTTTCGATCAGAGAGAATCTTCAAACCCTTTTCAGACATATGGCCAAGTCTTCGATGCCATATCATAGACAATTCTTCTCTAGAACTAGCAACTGCTGTTTCTGCCTCCTGAACATTTCCTCTATAGAGCATGTATAGGTTAGCAGCAATCTTTTCTGCCTTCATCATCACAAGCGCGCCTCTGACAACCTTCTGTTAGCCCTAAGGCTACATGATAATTTTGATGATAACAATATACATTGATTCATTGTGATTTACTAACATGTTTATTTATGTGCAAGAGTAATATCATTGAAATAATTGTAAAATCAAGAAGAGGCTTATTAAAATGAAGTGTTGAAGGTAAGGAGAAGACTACATGTTAAAGGCACCAAAGTTTAAGAACAAGGTTTGATTCAAGGAATGTGACACATGAGTAATATTCAATCAATTAGTCATATATTTCTCTACAGATGTCCAAATGACGTGATTCTTAAGCCTTTGAAAAGCTTACTCAATTTATAACATTTCATATGTTTTAAAGAAATTCAAATTTCAAGTGTAAGGTTGTCCAAATCATCATGCAATTTGAAAGACAAATGGAAGCAACTGACATAAGCATTGAATACTCTTTTGAACATATATTGAGCTAGAAAAATCAAAATAACTTGATTCTTATGGCATTGGAAAGAGGACTTAATGAGACACATTTCATATGTTTTGAAGAAATTCAAATTTCAAATGGAAGGCTGACATAATTGACATGGAATTCGGTGGACTGACACAGAGAAGAAAAATCAACTCACATGAGCACCGAATGGTTTTTTGGCCATATCTTAAGATAGAGATATTCAAATTCTTTGATTCTTAATGTTTTGGAAAGCTTATTCAAATATGCAGATCTTTTATGTTTTGAAGAAATTCAAATTTCAAACGGAAGGCTGACAGAATTATCATTCAATTTGGTGGACTGACACAAGAAAGAAAAATCAAGTCACATGAGCACCGAATGATGTTTTGGCCATATATTGAGCTACAGATATCCAAATGACTTGATTCTTGATGCGTTGGAAAGCTTATTCAAATGTGCAAATCTTTTATGTTTTTCAGATTTTCAAATTTCAAACGGAACATTGACAAAAATGGAAGACAAGATTACGGTTTTTATGGTGGGCAGAAAATTTGGAGTTGGTGTCTTCACTTGATTAAGTTCATCTCATTTGCCTATAAAAAGAGCCATTCTCCCATGCATTCAACAAGTGCAAGAGAAGCATTTTATCAAGCAAAAAAGCCAAGAGAAATATCAAGTTTATAGAGCTTTTATATTCTTTATCTACTCGTTGAAGAGAGTTGTACTTTTGTTGTAAAAACTTTTCTTTGTTCTTATATTGTGTGAGAGTGAGATCTTCTTGTAAAGGATAAAAGATATCCTTGAGAGAACTCTTTTCTTGGTGAGTTTGTTCATCAAGAAGAACTCTTGGTGTGCTGTTATCAAGAGTTGAAGGAAGTTACCTTGGTGAGGTAGTTCATCAAGAAGAACTCTTGGTGTGGTGTTATCAAGAGTTGAAGAAAGTGCCTTGGTGAGGTTGTTCATCAAGAAGAACTCTTGGTATGGTGTTATCAAGAGTTGGAAGATAAAGTTTTGGTGAGGTTGTTCATCAAGCAAGTTGTAAAGATTTCTACAACTTAGTGGAAAGCTTAGCTCGTGGAGCTAGGAGCCCGTGGACGTAGGCAAGGTTTGCCGAACCACTTAAATTGAGTTTGCACTCTCTCTATCCCTTTCCTCTTTACATTTACTTGCACTTGTGATTGTTCATTATTATTATTCTTTTGATTGCATCTTTGATAAATTCTAATTTCATCTTCTTCACTTTTATTCTCAAAGAAAGAGTTAAATAATTTTGATCTTCAAAGAAAAGTTTTCTAAATCAGTTTTGATAAATAAAAACCCAATTCACCCCCCCTCTTGGGTTGCCATACCTGGGTCAACAAGTGGTTCAGAGCAAGGTTGCTCAATTTTTTAAATCTTAATAGATTTTTGAGCTATGGCAACTTTTAATTCAACTTCATATGTTGAGGGACTTTCTATCTCTAGACCTCCATTTTTTAATGGAAGTGATTACTCTTATTGAAAAAATAGAATGAGTATTTTCTTGAAATCTTTTGATTATGATTTGTGGTCTATTGTTTTGGAAGGACCTTTTGTTTCTACCAAAATTGAAAATGGGGAATGCATGCTCAAAGAACCTAAAGAGTTTAGTGAAGATGATAAAAAGAAATTGAGTTTGAATGCTAAAGCTATGAATGTGTTGTATTGTGCTCTAGATAGAAATGAGTTTAATAGAATATCTACTTGTTCTACGGCACAAGAAATATGGCACACACTTGAAGTAAATCATGAAGGAACTAGTCAAGTTAAAGAATCCAAAATTAGTATGCTAGTTCATAGTTATGAGCTTTTTAAGATGAACTCGGATGAATCAATTTCTGAAATGTTTACTAGATTTACGGATATTATTAATAGTTTGAAATCTCTTGGTAAATCTTATTCTAATGTTGAAATGGTAAGAAAGATTCTTAGGTGTCTACCAAAATCTTGGGAGCCAAAGGTGACAGCAATTCAAGAAGCAAAGGACCTCACCAAATTACCATTAGAAGAACTTATGGGCTCTCTCATAACTCATGAAATCATCTTGAAGGAGAATGAAGAAGAAGATTGCGATGTGGCAAACATGTGCTTCATGGCTCTAAGAGAAAATGAGATAAGTATTCTAAACCATGATCCTAAGCTTTCATATGATGAATTACTTGAAGCATTCCAAAATTTACATGTGCAAGTTGATAAGCAAAATTCAAAAATTAATGCTTTCAAAAGAAGTCAAAAATCATGTTATCTCAATTAGAAGAGGTGGTAGAAATAAATGAAGCTTTAGAAAATAAAAATAAAATTTTAAAGCAAAAAGATTTTGAAAGTTTGGAAAGTCAAATACATTTATTAAAAACTGAAAATGACATTTTAAAACAAAAAGATTTTGATAAATTGGAGAAACAAAATGCTATTTTGAAAAAGGAAAATAATGACTTAAGAAATATTGTTGATAGTTTACAAAAAGCACAAAAAATTTGAATTCTATGTTACAAAACCAAAGGTGTGTTTTTGATAAAAGAGGCTTAGGATATAAAATTCATAAAAATCAAAAGTATTTTAAAATTATTTTAGCCCAGCATCTTCTAGGAATAATCCTAATCATTCATGTACTTATTGTGGAAAGAAAGGGACACACAAGGTATTCTTGTTATATAAGAGAAATCTAATTTGAACAAATTATGAGTTTCAAAAAAGTACAATAAATAACCACAAAGCCACAAGAACTTTTGGGTACCAAAAAGTTACTCCTTGAATGTTGAAGGGAGACGACAAAAGGAAAAGTGGCAAACACAAACGGTACTTAGAATACATGGATGCTCAAGGCATATGACCGGAGATGCCTCCAAGTTCTCAAGATTAATCATGAAGAAAGGAGGATATGTGACCTTCGGTGATAATGCCAAAGGAAGGGTAATCGGACATGGTGATATTGGTAACCCTTCTTCACCTATTATTAAAGATGTTCTGCTTGTTCATGCGTTCTAAAAACATGATTGACTAGCATAGTCAATTGTGTTGATAAGAGATATTTTGTTACTTTTGAGCATAATAGATGTGTGATTAAGGATGTTATTAACAATAAGACATTATTTGTTGGTAATAGATGTGGTAATATTTATACAATTGATATTGATGTTAATGATCATGTAGAAAAATGTTTCATTGTTAATCATGATGCTTAGTTATGGCATAGAAGGTTAGGTCATGCTAGCATGGACACAATTTAAACAATTTCTAAAAATGATTTAGTTGATGGTCTTCCAAAAATAAAATTTGAAAAGGACAAGATTTGTGATGCTTGTCAATTTGAAAAACAAGTGAGAACTTATTTTAAACAAAAGAAATTTATTTCAACAAATAAACCTCTACAATTACTTCATTTGGATTTATTTGGACCATCAAGAACTCAAAGCCTTGGTGGAAAGTATTATGTTTTTGTTATTGTAGATGATTATTCAAGATTCACTTGGGTATTATTCTTGAAAACTAAAAATGAGGACATACAAGCTTTTTCAAAATTTGCAAAAAGAGTCCAAAATCAAAAAGGGTATTCTATTGTGTCCATTAGGAGTGATCATGGTGGTGAAGTAGACAATATTGCATTTGAAAATCTTTGTGATGAAAATGGTTTTGAGCATAATTTTTCCTCACCTAGAACTCCACAACAAAATGGTGTTGTTGAAAGGAAAAATAGGACTATCCAAGAAATGGCTAGGACCATGTTACTTGAAAATAATTTGCAAAAATATTTTTGGGTCGAAGCCGTTAATACTGCATGCTTTATAATCAATAGAGTCCATATTAGAGCTTTAATAAAGAAAACTCCTTATGAACTTTGGAAAGGAAGAAAACCCAAACATTGAATTTTTTAAAGTTTTTGGATGCAAATGTTTTATTTGAAACACCAAGGATAACCTTGGAAAATTTGATAATAAAGCCGATGTTAGAATTTTTGTTGGCTACTCCAACCATAGTAAAGCATATAGAGTTTTTAACAAAAAGACTCTTACTATTGAAGAATCTATGCATGTTGAATTTGATAAAACTAATGTTATTTCTTCAAAGAGTTTAGATGATGATATTGTTGAGGTAGAAAGGCAAATCAAGGAATCAAGGCTTGATGAAAAGAGCCAAGATGAATTACAATTTCAACAAGAAAAGCTTGAGGAAGTAATTGATTCTTTCCAAGAATTACCAAAGGAATGAAGGTACGCAAAAGCTCACCCTAATGATCTCATTATTGGTGAACCATAACAAGGTATGAGAACTAGATCTTCTTTTGAGAACTTTTATAATCATTTTGTATTTGTCTCTTAATTTGAACCAAAATCTTTTAAAGAAGCCGAAAATGACGAAAGTTAGATTTTGGTTATGCAAGAAGAATTGAACCGATTTGAGAGAAATCAAGTTTGGGAATTAGTCCCTAGACCCAAATATAACTAAAATCCTTAGTCAAGATTGATTTTGCATAATTAGAAGAGAATTAGGCATGTTGGATATGTCTTAATTTTGTTTTTATATGATAATCTTTGAATGGTAGCATATGTTAAGGGGGAGAATATATTTAGGGGGAGTAGTTAATTTGATTACATCTTTTGATGATAACAAAATGGGGAGAAATAGTTGGATTGCTTATATTCATAACAAGTGCCATTTTTTTTGCTTATTGTTGATTTTATTTTTATTCTTGATTTTAGATTATATTTGAAAGCAATTAATGATTTGTCATCATCAAAAGGGGGGAGATTGTTAGCCCTAAGGCTACATGATAATTTTGATGATAACAATACACATTGATTAATTGTGATTTACTAACATGTTTATTTATGTGCAAGAGTAATATCATTAAAATAATTGTAAAATCAAGAGAGGCTATTAGAAGAAGTGTTTGAAGCTAAGGAGGAAGACTAATGTAAAGGCACCAAAGTCTTAAAGAAAAAGGTTTGATTAAGGAACTATGCACTGAGCAATGTTAAATCAATTGGTCATATATATCTCTACAAATATCCAAATGATGTAATTCTTAAGCCTTTGGAAAGCTTACTCAATTTATAACATTTCATATGTTTTAATGAAATTCAAATTTCAGTGTAAGGTTGTCCAAATCATCATGCAAGTTGAAAGACAAATGGAAGCAGTTGACATGAG
>SNVD02009246.1:0-37704 GCA_013180625.2 Boswellia sacra | reverse complement strand
CGACGACGATGATGACGACGACGAGGACGTGCTCGCCGGCCTCGAGAATATCGACACTGAGTGCCGGAAGCACGCGATCGAGTTCGTGAAGACGAGCGCGCGCGCATTCGCCGCCGAGTACGGACTGCTCGACGACGACGATGACCTGCCGGCGCTGCTCTACTTCGAGCACGGCCAGCCGTCGCTCTACGACGGCGACCTGAGCGCCGAGGAGGACCTCCTCGACTGGCTGCTCAAGCAGAAGCGCGAGGACACGATCGAGGAGGTGAACCGGAAGTTGCTGGAGCGCCTCATCGAGTCGTCACACTATTTGGTGGTGTTGTTCCAGAAGAACAACTGCAAGAGTTGCCAAGTGGCGCTCGAGACGCTGGAGCGCATCGACGACGACTGCGACGCCTACGGGATCAATATGGTGAAAATCAACGATCCGGCGCTGGCCAAGCGCTACGGCATCAAGACCTACCCGGCCATTGTGTACTTCCGCAACGGCAACCCGCTCATCTACTCGGGCGACCTCAAGGACGAGCACGAGATCCTCGACTGGCTGCTGGACGACGAGCAGCGCGAACTGAACGACGAGATCGAGGACATCAACGGGCGCATGCTCGACAAGCTCATCGAGTCGTCGCCCTTCCTGGCGGTCCTCTTCTACGACGACGACTGCGGCCCGCTGTGCGAGAAGGTGCTGCACGAATTGGAGAAGATCGACGACGACACCGACCTGTACGGAATCGATTTCGTCAAGATCAACGACTTCAAGTCGGCCAGGAAGCACAACGTGCACACCTTCCCCACGCTCGTCTATTTCCGCAAACAGGCGCCCTCCTATTACGACGGCGACCTGTTGGACGAGGAGAGTGTGCTCGGCTGGCTAACCTCGAACGATGTGTTTGAGCTGGAGGACGAAATCGAGGAGGTGAACAAGAAGATGCTGGACAAGCTGCTCGAGACAAGCGACTACATAGCGGTGTATTTCTATGAGAAGAACTGTCGCAAGTGCGACGAGGTGATCAAGGAGCTGGAGCACATCGACGACGAGGCCGACTCGCTCGACATCATGTTCGTCAAGATTCGCGACATGCAGTACGCCAAAAAGTTCGGCATCACCCAGGCGCCCTCGCTCGTGTATTTCCGCAAAAAGTTCCCCTCGATCTATAGGGGCGACTTGATGAAAGAGGAGAAAGTGCTCGAGTGGTTGCGCAAGAATAGGTACAGAAACCCCGAGCTTAACTTGTTCATGTACGCGCTCTTCACCATCACAATATCATTCATTTTGTACACCATATTTTTATTGTTCTGCGTCAAGAAGAACAAACAAGACTGAGATCGAGGCTGGGGGAAGATGACTTTGACTCAGTGCCAGCGAGAGGGCCACAAGCTCACCTGTCTTGGGCGCCCGCGCGCTCGCTCGGGACCCTCGCTCAATCACACTCACACAACTCATCATAGCTTTATGACGGCGCGCGCGAGAGAGAGAAGAGTAATGCGATTCACGTGACTTGTGTAAGTGTCGACGAGATACCTCCAGTTTACCTGTAGATGGACGCGACACAGCTGTGTGAGGGTTGTTTGTTTTTCCGCCCCCATTTTCGCTCGAGCGCCGTCCCCGTGAGACTCGCGAGAGGCGCGACCGACGAGTGAGAGTCGACACGGACACCAAGATGACGACCGGATTTGTATAATAAATAAAGCAATAAACTAGCGAGAGTCGCGCTCATTAGAGCGGCGATAAGTTCGGCTCTTCAGAAGGAGTCAGTCTCGGGCTGAGTTTCTCTCTCTCTCTCCCTCTCTGCCTTTGCCACCACCAGCATAATAACCGGGCGCATCTCTCGAGGCCCACACAAGCGCGGCGAATATCTAGACTTCAAAACTCCCTCAGCGCTCCAATTATTGTACACACAAACTCTTCTACAGTCAGAGCGAAACACATAACTAACTGTCCGTTTCGCAAACTCGACATTGATATTTGCAGGAACACGAGCGCCAGGTGCACAACAGGAGTGCTGACAGTGGCAAGTCGAGCTCGCGCGACACGGCCATCCGCAGCGCGAGCAGCAGCAGCGGAAGTCACAGCAGTCTGGCCGCAGATTCTCTGGAGCCACAGCCACAAGGACAATTAGCGACGGAACGGGCCGACTTGGAGCAATCAGCAGCGGCGGAGAGCGGCGAGAAGCAGAGCTTCGAAAAAACACACGACACAGTCGCCAACCTGGACAGTCTCGAGGATCCAGCCGAGAGCAATGAGGCCGAGCTCATGTCTAAAAGTCACAGCAACACCACCACCATCACCACCACCAACAACAACAACAACAACCAGGATCACGAAGAGTGCGATTCGGGCGCCGAGGAGAAGGTTTCGGGGGAGGTGGCGAGCAAGATCGTAGTGAACAGTCAGCCGGCGCAGGCCAAGAGCCAGCCGCCGCCGCAACAACAGGCCAACAACAACAACAATTACAGCGGACTGAACCTCAACATGACCGCGAGCCAAATGCGCGAACTCATTGCGAGCCGCAAGAAGTTCGACCCCAAGAAGGCGGCGATGAACATTAGACAAAAGTATGAGATCATACAACAAATGTGATTAGCGGATGCAATTTGCGAATATTCACGAATTAGCCCTGAGAACTGTGGACGAGAGAGAGAATTCACCGGAGAGTTGTTTGTGTTGCGGTCTTGGCGTCACCGCGGCTCGGGTGGCGGCCGCTACGTTGGACAAAAAACTGGACCAAGCTCACGTCATTAGGAGCAAAGAACATTCACACATATACACTTGCTTACAGGTACGCGTAAGCTTACACGTACACGCAGACAAACACGGACACCGACACAGCCACACGCAGAGCGCTGGCAGAGCCGTGGATCAGACGGCGAACAGTAACATGTATTGGGCTTGAGTATTGGTCATTACAGTCATTAGGCTATCGAGCCACAACAGTCAGGTGACTTGGTGGTGGCTCTCTTTGTCAAGTTCGCAGCGCTTGTCTAGCCTCTCTCCCTCTCTCTAAGGAGAGCCATAAACAGAGCCACAAGGGTGGATGACAATTTCGCAGGGAGTCCATTATGATGATGATGATGGTGGTGGCGGTGGTGGCACCGAGAGTCTGAGTAGCTCACATATTGAATGGAGTGCGGACAACAACTAACCGCCGTTCCGGAGCGGCGTTCGCACCTTCATGCCTATGATTCCGTCCTCAACATTCTCACAGTCGGTGGACTTTTCGTCGTCGGAGTTGGCGTCGCCAGCGTCAAGTTTGGCGGCGCTCTTATGGTGTTTGTTGATGTTGTTTGGTGTAGATAAAACAGTGTCTTCGTCGTCGTCGTCTTCGTCATGGACGCGAGATGGCAGTTGCTCTCGTTTGGCCAGTGTCTGTGTGTGAGGCTTGTGAGAGAGATCAATGGTAGACGAGTCTTCGTCATCGAGACTAATGGTAGCTATAACTTTTGCGTCATTGTTGGCTCCACCCGTGCGCTTATTGGCGGGGCTCGACTCTGTCGCCTTGGTGGATGGAAATGAAAATGAGTCAGAGGCGCCGGTGGATAGCCGGGCGTGGGCCGCGTGCTGCTGGGGCGACTGCTGAAAGAAGGCGGTAATCTTGGTTTGCTTCGACATGGCCTCCCGATTCGTCGACGAGAATGTTTCATGAGATTCCACTGTCTGCCAATAAAATAGAGACAGCCTATGGGGCTATCGAATATAAGCTGCCGTGAGGATGTGGGCAAGAGTTATAAAACGACGAGCACGTGTCGGACTTTTTGACAGTCCCCAAAACAGAGGAATTCGTGCGCACAAAATTAATCTGTTCGCTGCGAACTCCATGGCGCTGGTGCGCTTGCGCACGCTCGATCAACTCATCGGCGTCACGTGTCGCCACTCGCGAGCGTGCGGCCATCGCTCGTCTGTCGTACGGATAGTCCAGTGCACCTGTTGCAGAACTCGATCAGTGTGAAGGAGAGGGTGAGTGCCGGATCGAGTCGAGGACGTCCGGGTGGTCTGGATCGATCTCGCGCTAGTTCAC
The DNA here is from genome assembly GCA_013180625.2 of Boswellia sacra. Lineage (NCBI taxonomy): Eukaryota > Viridiplantae > Streptophyta > Magnoliopsida > Sapindales > Burseraceae > Boswellia > Boswellia sacra. The sequence continues at coordinate 33,688 of SNVD02009246.1, read as the reverse complement.
CACGTCTGTCCTCTTGTAGCGCTGCTCGAGCTCTGGGCTGGTTGTTGCGCACCTGTCGCGCGCATCGGCGAGTGCGCCTCGAGTTTGCGGCCGCCAGCCAACGACAACAACAACAACAACAACAACAACGACAACAACAACAGCGCAGAAACCGACGCGAACAACAGACGAGAGCACAAGAGCGGTGACGGTCTCATGGCGATTACCACACGACAACAATCGAGCTGCGGAAGTTGTGCGAGTGTTGCGCGCAAGACGCACATTCGCGCGCTCGACAATGTCTGCGTGCGTGAGAGTGTCTGTGTGTCCGTGTCTGTGTCTGTGTCTGTGTGTACGACAGTGTGCGAGTGAGTGAGTGAGCGAACGAGCGAGCGACCGAGTGGTGTTGGTGGACTTTTTGGCGGGCGCAGGCGACTTATTGAGTGGCGCCGACCGCTCGGTGTCTTTGACCATTATCGTCCTTATCCTTATCCATATCCTTAGCCTTTTCCCTCCATCCAATTCCTCGATCTCGTCGTCATCACGCCCGTCGGCTTCCAATATTAAAACGCCACCGATGAAACAACAAACCTCCTCCACCACACGCAACAAGTTGATCGACAACGAGATGAGGTCGTTCAAAAGTAGAGGCTTCCATGATGGTTATGACGAAGGCAAAGAGGAGGTCACACAAGAAGCCTTCGATACTGGTTACAAGAAAGCTTTTGAACAACATTTTATCTTATCTACGCTCAAGGGAGTCGCTAACGCTTTAGCAACATCTTACACAAACGATAATAATCACGCACTCAATGTGAAGGGTGTCTCCGCTCAAACACCTCAACACCGCAATCGACACAGTTACCACGATCGCCTGCAACATAGCCGGCCCACTTCGGCGATCTCCTCCATCTCGACACCATCCACCATGTCCTCATCTCAATCCTCCTCGGCCTCGACACCCTCCACGCCCCACTCGACTATCAGCCGACGTGACAAACGCTTTAGTGTCGACCCGTCATCATTATTATGCTCAAACGAACAAAGCACACCTTCATCGCCCACGCCGTCGACAATATCGTACCAATCATCAATCTCATCTCCAATCTCATCACCAACCAAGAGCAAACGGCGCGACTACTCGGCCCGCACTCAATTAAACTCATCATCCACTCTCACTAGTGGCGTGGGCGGCTCTTGCAATGACACCACTACAGGTCCCACCGATTGCATCAACACCTGTGGCAGTGAGAGCAGCAGCACGAGCACTGTGAGTACAGCTGGAGCCACTGGCTTTAGTAGCAATAATGTCAACGTGAACATATCAAACAATCACTTGAGCATATTGGAGTCGATGAAATTCGACGGATCAAGCGATATCGAATCTATTAAGAAGGATCTCATCAAGATATGTCGAGAAAACAGACTAGAAATCTTGGCTCATTACGTATCCCAGATTGGCTGAGTCGATGCGGTCATCTCTTTCATCACGCAACAACAGACGCACAACTCTTAGTCTGACTCTCGACACATTTGAGCGAACATCATAAATTAAATTAATTCCGGTGCAGACATGGATAAGATAGCATAATGGACTTCTGCAAGAGAAACGCATGCAATGACAATCCTGATCATACGGACGACAGGTGAAACACACGACCTCTGCAAAAGGGTCTCGGTCTTTAGTAGTCCGTGAGATTAGAAAAACAATACTATGATTAATATGCAGGATGAATTTGATAGACTGAAGACGAGTGAGTAAATTAAGTTATAGCAATTGTTGTTGAACGAATGTATTCACCAGATAAGAAACGTAAAGCTTTCACTTGAAATGAATTGACTCAAAGAAGAGGAAGAAGAAGGCTAGCAACAATAAAATAAACCACCAATATTATAACATAAACTTCTTTCAATGAGCAAATTCAGTTAGCTCCGGCGACATTCTCCATGTGAGCGAGATCGATTTGATCTCTGTGTCTCGGGTCGAATTCAAGAATTATATTTATTCATTCTTTTCGGCTCAGGAGTTGCCCGATAGCAACCCAATCATCGGTCAAGTTAACAAAGTCGCATAGTGTCGACTTATTGCACGGGAACTTGATCGGTGAACTGATCGAGAGTCGCTTTTCAACTCGTTAGGTGTCGTGACGACGACCGTGATGTAAGACTCCAGGTGGCTCTAATTTGTTGACTCGTGTCGAGATGTCGTGAGGTAAGTTTGTCGCCGATGTCCAGCAGCTTCTCGCCGGTCACGATCAAAAATCCATAGCTCTTATTGATTGATACTTCTCGAAGGATCATCGTCTCTAGAGCACTGATCGGTGGTGTGGACGCTATGGGTGGGCCGGCTGAGTAACATATCTGGAACGATGTACAGTCGAGACGAGATACACGCCGATGCCACAGAATCATGGAACGAGTTGTGTGGCATATGATCTCAGTCGTGGTCTTGGCAACTCCCAGCGGTGCCTAGTGACGCGACTTGCCATTGAGAAGACCTCGCGGGCAGTGGCGCTCGAAGTAGGCGTCGTGCAGCTCCTTGAGCACGGGCTCTCGCTCGGTGAGCGTCCGACACAGCCAGCCGTAGGCCAGCCACAGGCGGGCCGACTGATCGCCCGCCTCACAAAACAGATCCAGGCCCACGTCGAGCAGTTGGCGGCGCTTGAGCGAGGGCTCCAGCACGCGGTCATAGAGTTCGCACACATTCACTGCCACCTGGTCGAAGTACCTGGCGAAGGCGGCGCGCCCTTTGACGCCCACGCTCTTGGCCTTCCTGTCAGAGGCGAGTCTCGTGCCGGCCTCGATGTAGTTCAGCAGTTCGGCCACAAATGCGCTCCGCTCGGGCTCGGCGCGCGCGCACTCGCCCATGAGCGCCGGAAACGTGTCCACGCGCATCAGGTCCTTGAGGCGCTCCTCCTCGCCGGCCGTCAGCTCGTTGTCGAGCTCGTGCAGCTGAGCGAGATACTGCTGGCGACACTTGTCGAACAGGCGCCTCCTGTTGGACTGCAGGAAGGGCACAATGTTGAGCTTGAAGCAGCTGTTCTGGTCGAGCAGACGCGCAACTTTGTTCAAGTGGGCGGTGTCGCGACAGTCGGCCGACTCGAGCTCGCCGCTGGCCAACAGCTCGGCCACCTTCTGCTTGCGCACCTGAGTGCCGCGATCAGCTTCCGGGCCGTCGGCGTAGATCTCGGCCAGTCGCTCGAGGTAGGCGCGCGTCTGGCTGGGCTCGAGCGGCCGGCCTGAGATGGCGTAGATGTGATAGTGGAAATCGGTCCAGTCGTCGCTGTCCATCGGCGGGCTTCCTGCGCGCCTGAGAGGCTCGGCCGACTCGATTGTGGCGAGCAGCGCCAACGCCAGCAGCATCGGCATCGACAGCATCGGCGGCGATCGGCGGATTATTGTCATGATACTCTATGCGAGTTTCCTGCGCGCACGACCAAGCTCGCGATCAGATTGGCTCTTTATCTCGTCCTGGGCATGGGCTCGCTATCGATATGTTCTCTCTTTCTTTCTCTCTCTCTCTTTGGCTCGAACGACTCTCGCCTCTGGCCACTGCATTCCTCTGGCCCGGACACTGCCAGTGGGAACTCGGCCGGCGCTATCTTCATCTCGCCGCGCGGGCGGTCGTGCGGGCGTGCGCGTCGCGCTGGCAGCCGGAACACAGTATAAACGGGATACCTGTGAGTGAGAGGGTAACAAAGGTGCAGGCCAGGTGACTACAAATCAACCACTCGAGCAGTTGTTCGCGGGGCTGGTTGACTATTTTTACACATCGGCCGCGCAGCGGCAACACTGACGCTGAGTGGGCGCGCGCCCTCTCGAGTTGGCATTCCATTTTGTGCGCGCCGAGCGGATCGGCTCAATCAGCTGATCGCTCGGCCGAGCGGACACAACGGCTGGGCTCACAGTGTGGTCGGCCATACGCGAGCCCCGACGCAGTTTGTTGTCACCTCTGTACCGTTTGATTTTTCCTACGCACGTGACGCAACGGCGACACGCGCGTCTCGAGCTGGCAGCCAACTCGAGCGCGCCGCCCGTCTCGGGCTGGCGCCGAGCTGGGCCAGAGTGCGGCTCGAGCACGGGCGCTCAATTAGAGAGGGCGGCAGCTGAGCGACGCCGCGCGTGGACATGAAGGTGGAGATGGCAAAAGGTTTACACGGCGGCGGCGGCGGCGGCGGCGGCGGCGGCGGACGGACGTCGTGAGCGCGCGAAAGTCGCTGGCGAGGCGCAAATTGATTCCGCGCACACAATGGGCTGCTCGCTTGTTCGCCCGGCGCGACAAACGAGATTTAGCCGGCCTGCCAAACTCCTTGAGACTCGTCCTCTCGCGAGTCTGGCCTCGCTCTGCCGCCACCGCCACGACTACCAGCATCACGACAACCACGACGACCACCTCAACCCTCGTCGCGCCTCGCCCGACACAATGGCCGGCGAGCGAGGCGAAGAGCGACGCGAGCGAGTTATATAATGAGCGCGGGTTCATAGGTCGCGACGGCGACGAGCTCTCGAAGACAACCGAGACCGAGACCGAGGCCGAGGCGAGCGGCCGAGTGAGAGTGAGAGTGAGAGTGCGAGCGAGAGTGAGCGGCTGGCGAGAGAGGCGAGTGAGTCTCGGTGAGAAGCGCCGCCACCAACCAGTCATTTTATCATTCGGCGGCGGCCGTGCGCTATATCGTCTGCGCACTCTCTTGTGCCAGTCGGCGGCGGCGACGGCGGCGGCAAATTCGGCTCGCTGGCTGACGGCCGCCGAGAGTGGCGAACGAGCGCCAGGTCCGAGCGGGCGACGGCGCCGGCCGAGCCATTGAGAAGGCCGCCAACTCGGCGACTGCGGCGAGATATAAACGATTAGAATCGGTGGAGGCGCGCGCGCAAAGCCGCCGCGGCGAGCCATTCAACTTTCAATCTGGACGGCCGATTAGAGCGAGCGAGCGAGCTGGCGAGCGAGAGTGGCGCTGAGAGCGCGGCCGAGCGAGCGAAGCCGCGCTGACCACACGTAAGGGCGGCCTGCGCAACGAGCTCGTTGACCAGCTCTACCTGCGCGCTAAATGACCGCGCGCGTCCTCGAGGCGCGCGCACCAACAAGGCGAACAAGAACATTTGTCCTGTCTCGTTTGACTTTTCTTTCAGATGCCAGCCGTCGGCCGTGTGTTGGTCTCGGCGCGGCCGCGGCCACTTTCACTTGCAGCAGCAGCAGCAGCAGCAGCAGCAGCTCGGCCGCAGCTCACCTTTGTGACCACTTCGGCGGCGGTGTAATCCGAGGCGCACACCCGCGCACACACGCACACAAGTTCCTTGACTCTTGTGTGAGACGACCACGCCGACAAACACGACCACGCCGCCGCGAGTGAAAATTAGCGCCAGCTCGGCCGCGCGCCAGCTCGACGTCCTTGCGCTCGGCCGGGCGCAAATTAAGCGCACACGACAAACGACGAGGCGCCGGCGCGCACAGGTGAGAGTGTAGTTGTGGTTGCAGTTGTGGTGTGGCTGTGGCGGCGCGCGAATACTTTCACTCGCCCTCGGCGCCGACTCGAGTGGCCGGTGGATGCGCCAGTCGGCCGGGCGCACGCGCTCGGGACCGCCGCCGAGTTCAGCGGCGCATCGAGACAGAGGCACGCTGGCCAGTCTGGCGGCCACTAAGCTGGCGATTGCGCGTCCCTTGCGCAGACAATGAGAGCCGGCCGAGCTGTGGCCGAGTTCGCGCACACACCTGGCCGCCGGCGCGCCCGCCCCCTCGCAAACGCCTGCCCGCACTCAGAGTGGCGTCGGCCAGCTCCAGCGCGTCTGTTGTTCGCGGCGAGCTGCGTGCTCCGAGTGTCCAGCTCGCCCAGAAGAAGCGATCTGTTTGGGGTGCGACCTACTGCATCGGTCAGAGGCGTGTTTGCCAGCTCGAGCGGCTGCCAGCGAGAGCCCGAGCGAGCGACACAGTTTGCAGCCGAGCGGCCGACTGGCCAAGCCAAGGTTATTGAGCGGCTAGTGATCAGTCAGTGACTCGCCGAGCTAGAGCTCACATCGACTCGTCTGCGCGCCACACTCAACAGGTGTACACACTGTCCACTTACACACTTACACACACAAACACACACACACACACACAAACACTCACACACACAGACTCTCACTCTCGCCCACTGTCGACCAGGCCAAGCAGCACACAAGTCTCGGAAATGCAGCAGCTCAGCAGAGTCATCGCGGCCGCGGCCGTCGCCCTCCTCGTGGTCAACGTCGTCGGTAAGTTTGCGGGCGCCTCCAGCGTCGCCTCTCGATCAGCCAGTCGGCCAGCCAGACAGTCCGATTAACTTGCAGCCTCTCGAACGAATCACAGCCGCCGCTCAGCGCTCGTCGCCCCAGTTCAGCTTCCCACCGCCAACTAGTGACCTCTTCAGCACCGGTGGCCAAGATCTCGCCGGCCAGCTCGGCCAGCTGCAATCGCAGTCGCTGCAGCAGCAGCTCCAGCAGCAGCAGCAGCAACAGCAGCAGCAGCAACAACAACAACAGCAGCAGCAGCAGCAGCAGCAACAGTCCCAGGCGCTGTCAGCTGCCAGCCAGAGCGACTCTCAGCTCATCGCTCAGTCTCAACCAGCTTTAGTGCAGCGTCAGCCGCAGGCACCGCAGTCGCCCCAGTCTCGACCGGCCCAGAGCTCGGGCGTGTCGCAGTCGCAACAGGCCGCCTCCAGCTCCGTGCAGGCCTCGGTGGCTCTGGCGGCGGCCGCGGCCGCAGCTGACCAGTCGCAGGCCCAGGCCAGCCAGGCGAGCCGCCACAGGCCCCAGTCGCGACCTCAGGCCCACCAGCAACAGCAACAAGCGCAGACCCACTCGCAGAGCAACGCCGCCGTGGCCCACTCGCTGGCCAACAGGCACCCGGCCAACCTCCAGGTGCCCTCGCTCAATGGCGCCGGCCACTCGGGCCACCACTCGGCCGCCAACCAGCAGAGCCAGCAGGCCGCCATCGAGGCGGCCCGCAAGACTGAGGCCACCCAGGCCTCGCTGGCCGCCAGCGCCGGCCAGTCCTACCACTGCCCCGACTCCTTTGGCTACTTCCGCCACCACAAGAGCTGCGACAAGTACTACGCCTGCGACAACGGCACCGCCACCCTGAAGCTCTGCGGCAACGGGCTCATGTTCGACGACGCCGACCCCCGTCGCGAGAACTGCGCCTACCCCTTCTCAGTGGACTGCGGCGAGCGCACCGAAGTGGAGGCGCCCATCTCCACGCCCCACTGTCCCCGTCTCTACGGCCTCTTCCCCGACACCTCCAACTGTCGCGTCTTCTACAGCTGCTGGAACGGCGAGGCCTCGCGCTACGAGTGTCCCGCCGGCCTCGCCTACGACTCCGAGCACCGCGTCTGCGTCTGGGCCGACCACGTAGATCGCTGCGACCAGTCCGAGGTCAGCGACGGCTTCGTCTGTCCCGACCCCACCGAGGCCGACCAGCCGGGCCACTACACCCGCCACGCCCACCCCACCGACTGCCGCAAGTTCTACGTCTGCATCGAGGGCGTGGCCAGGCCCTATGGCTGCAGCATTGGCACCGTCTTCAACGTCGACTCGCTCCAGTGCGACGAGCCCGAGAACGTGTCCGGCTGCGAGAAGTACTACGGCGACATGGACCCCAAGCTGGCCAAGAAGCTGGCCCGCGAGAACGTCCAGCAGTCGTCGGGAGGGCCGCCGGCCAGGAGCAGCAGCAGCACCTCGAGCACGCGAGTCGTCGGCTCGTCGGGCGCTCAAGCTGGCCAGCAGTCTTAGGGAGCCAGACGCAAGCTGGTCGCGCTCAGTGGAGAAGCAGGAAAGTGAGATAGAGAAGTCTCAGTTCGCTTGCGCGCGAGATGACGACAGCGCCACTCAGGCGGGCGACATCAATTAGATTTGCCCCGAATCAGAGCGCCACTCTCCGGTGAGTTAGCCACACACACATACTCAGACTTTGATTCTTCGGACTAGCAGGCGAATCACACCCCATCACTGTTGGGCTGGCTTCCGAGATTTGCACAGCCCGTCGGTCAACAAGAATCACACATGAGAACGCTCGATACACGATAAACGGACGCTGATCCCGGTCGATGAACTCCCGTCCACCGACTCGTCACTAGCGAGCCGACTCAACCAGACTCCACCCCCTCGTTCCATTCGCCTGCCCTCTTGCATCGGCTGTGGACATCCCTCGAGTCGTGCAGACACATCAAACTCACACTCTCACACACACGCACACACACACGCACACACACTCACACACTCGCAACCTCAACCCTGGTGCCCCGGATAATGGCACAGCCAACCCTCTCGACTCGAGAGCTTAAGTAACAGTGCATTTTTTGTGCGTCGATTACATCGAGCTTGCCGCATCAATAAATGTGATTGATCAATAAAGACAAAGATTTACAAGATTGATTTTTTGGCAACGAGTTCTAAGTAAGTTGCGCATCGATCCGAGACCTTTTTCATTAATCTAAGAAGTTCGTTGAGTTTTGTTTCCCAGTGACTTAATTGCAGTCTAGTTATTTTAGCTCACACTGGGAAACTCCTCATAAACACAGACACAGAGACAAAGACACACACGTGCCTGTGGCTTACATAGTGTAACCTTTCTTGAAATGGCAAGGCCTATTAATTTAGAAGTCATCTTGGAATTCCGCACATGCATGATAACTCTAGCTTAGCGAAGTTTGTCGCCATCACATTCAACACTGCCCGACATTGACACCTCCTATGACAAAGACTGGTGATCTTCAAGTTGTGATCATAGTCAATCTTGTCTCCGCTTCATTGAGCAGCTGTTGTTCGCTATCGGAGGAGTCTTTTCCTGAGTCGGCATCAGAAGTGCTGGCAGTGGATGTAGAGGGGCTCTGGATGTGTATCTCCGCCGGAACAAGCGTGTAACCATTCGACTCTTTGCTTATGATCGAACCTGCTAAAGCTCTCATCGAATTTTCGTCCTCCACATTCTGGCTGAGCATGCTACCGGCCAGTCCCGCGTTCGAGGAGCTCTCTCTGTCATATCTTTCCGCGTTATTGGCATGACCGATGCTATTTGTCTCGAGCGATATATTCGACATGTACAGTGAGATCTCACCAATGCTTGGGTTACCCAGCTTGTGACTAGCTGCAGTGCTAATACTGACGACATCTGTAGGTTGATTGTTCGCATCGCGGCCCATATGAAGTCCCGAATCATTGTTGAGGTTCTCAACGCTCGCACTGGCAGATAAACAACCCCCAGATGCCCGGCAAAGACCCAATGGGACCACCACATAGACGTAAATAAGCAACATTGGCACTCCAGCGGCTAATGCCATCGCCGAAATGATCGGCGAAATCACAAATGACAGCAGCACACCACCAGTTATGATTGCATTCTTCCTGTAACGGCTGAATTGTTTCTTCTCAAGACGAGTGTGTAACTTCCTAGCCGCCCATACAGGGATGCCGATAACAATAGCAGGAACTGCTATGCCGGCCATGAAGACTATGCATATGGGAGCTCCTACTAGCATTCCTAGACGCCATAAAAGTTTTTTCTTGCGACTCCAAGGCTTCTTACCCCAAAATGTGCATCCAGATGGACTAAAATAGTGGAAGTCGGATATTTCTTTCATGCATAGCCAACAAAATTGGGTTTCGCAAATGCTGCATGTCATATGATTACATGAACCGTCGTTCATCTTGATAATCCTACTCGAGCAAACTGGACACTCCTTGATGTCTTCTGGTCTAAATATTGCATTGTTTTGACTAGATTTGGACGATTTACGTTGATTGCTTCCTTGACTACGGCCATTCGATTGTGCGGGTTCCTCAATCAGATCACTTATATTTAATGCGTTGAGAGTGAGGATGGCATGTTTGTTTCGCTGAATACTTGCGGCGCTGCAAGTTTGATTGGGGTGCCACTCTTGCTTGCAATGATAACAGAATGCTGTATTACAACCCTCTCTACCACAAACCAATCTTGGGCAGCTTGCGCAACCATTAGCGAGAACAGCATAGCTGCAGTCGGGCGCTGGACACCATCTAGCATCGGGCTCTGCTGCTAAAACTTTTCTGAGCATGAAACTCTCGTACTTGGAATAAAACTTGTCGTCGTTTAGGATTTCCTTGATCACGTTTTGCAGTAACGGCTCAGAACATATTGGACATGTTAAGTTCAGTCTACTGTGATTAATCTCAGTCTTCAGATAGCGTTGCATACAGTCTAGACAAGTTCGATGACTGCACGTTTTCAAGTCGGGAGTGTCCGCATAACTGACCACTAAGACGCAGAGTTGACATTCGATGTATTGTGTGCCATCAATTTCCTTGATTTCAATACCAACAGGCCGAATTGGGGATGATATGACTGATTCATTAGATGTAGGGTCAGCTTGAGTTGAGGTGGTATTTTTCTTTTGCCCACTTGTGTTTGCTACAGTTGTGCTAGCACTGTTTCTCACTAATGGCTTTGCTGGCATTGTTAATGTGGTGGTTGCTTTAGGAATGGGTGGTGTTGTAAGAGTTGTTGTTGCTTTTGATGTGGTTGTTGTTGTTGTTGTTGTTAGGGATGTTGTTGGGGGTGCCGTATATGGAGTGGGGGCGGCATTTGCTGAGATTGATATGGATGATCTTTTGATTTTGCTCCTGCTGGAAAAAAATCTACTAGTGCTTGCTGCGAAGCTTGTTGTATAACTGCTGGACATGGTTGCTTCGTTTGAGAGTCTAATTGAGGATAGGGTGTTGTTTGTTGTTGGATTGGGAGCACTAGTTGTGGGTTGTTGATGGTGTTGTGGTGGTGGCGGTTGTTGTGGGTGTTTCTTTTGTTGTTTATGCTTGGAGGATAATGACAAAAATCTTAGCCTGCTCGAGGTCTTTTTCTTATCACTTTTGATTTGTTGCTGGGGCTGTTGTTGCTTGAGTGGCCCGAGGGTAGAGATGTTGTTATTGTTAATGTTCATGATTACGGAAACCTAGGGCACGCCCGAGCGCACCAGTGGATGGAGGCTGATAGCGAGGCGCGTGACTTGGCGATTGGGTGTGTGGCGCTTGAGATGATACGAGAGTCGCTTTGCTGGTGATGGAGATGACTTGAGTGGTGCAGCGGATGCCGACGCCAGTGATAATAGTGATGATGATGTAGATGATGATGATAATGATATTGTTGATCGAGAAGATAATGTTGCTGCTCGAGTTATTGCGTTCGATGTGGAGGAAGATGAAGAGGCGCCGAGCATCAGTGGTGGAAACACCGCGCCGATGGTGCCCGTGGTGATGCCGGTGGTGGTGGTGGTGGTGGTGTTAATAGTGGCGAAATTGGCAATAGAGGTGATAGTTATGGTGAGTAAAAATGGATGATATCTGGGGTTGCGATTTAAATTGCCATCTCGAGATTTGTGCGAGTTGTGTTTTCGTGTGTGTGTGTGTGTCTGTCTGTCTGTGCGTCTGTATGTTTCCAGTCGTTTGTTTGTTCGCTCGCTCGGTTCTCGTGTGCAGTTCGCAGCTCGGGGCTGGTTCCCGTTCGACGGCCGCCAGCGAGCGGGCGGGCGGGCGAGTGAGAGAGCGCGCGCGCAAGTCATCGACGTTCTCGCGGGCGTCGTGTGCAATGGTCGGGCCTGCCAGCCCCCTTGTTTGCGTCTCGACGTGCACACCACTGCCAACATGGCAAGCCCGCGCGTGGGGGCGGCAGCGGAGCGCACGACGAACGAGACAGTCGGGCGCTCGTCTAGCCGCCGTCGTCGTCGCCGCCAGTCAAGTGAGCCTGTCGATCCACGAGCCAGCCACTCGCCCGTCAGGCAGCCGACAGTCTGGCTCGGCGGCGTCCGCTCGCACTGCGCAAGACAAGTACAACTCGGTTGCGACTCGCCTGAAAGCCGACTCGTCATGAGTGCCTCTCCCCGTTCGCCCCCACCTCGCCACTGCCAGCCCCCGACTCTCGCTTTATTACCGCATCGATGGCGACGGTGGCGATGGCGGCGCCGGGCGCCGATCAAAACCGCGACCGCAAGTCCCGCCACCCACCAACACTACCACCAGGACTACTCTCGTTACCAGGAGGCGTGTTCGTCGTGACCAGAGGCGGCGGCTTGCGAGTTGCCAGAAAAGTAGCGCCGACCGCGCCACAGCCCCGCCCCTGCGATTGTGTCCCGGGGGCGTGGCCATTCAGGAGCTGCACCTGTGAGCCGCTTTGTTAGAGTGTGTCTGTGTGTGTGTGTGTGTGCGCTTGTGTCCAGGAGAGTAACTGGTTGTGCGGCATTGGCGGCAACAGTGGCTGCGCCGAGCACTTGTTTTCACCCATCTGAGCCTACAGTCTCGCCACTCTGAACCCCAGCGCACGCAATCACGCACTCCCTCAAGCACCCGGACAGTCACCCACACCCGCACACACACACGATGGGAGTTGGCTTCGGAAGTCCCAGAGCCCTACTGCCTCGCCGGCAGCTCTCTAGGCCTGGCTCGTCTATGTTTAGACGACAGCGAGAGGAACGCGAACAACAGCCTCACCAACGATCATGACGACGTCGACAACAACAACAACAACATCCAGGCGGCGACGGCGGCGGTGCCGCAAGAGCAGCCATAACAACACTCTTCGGGCGGAGCTTTTGCACGCGTCCAGACGGAGCCGTCGCGTCTCGGCTTCTAGACGAGTGCCAACTTAGGCCAGCGTCCCGCTCTCCTTCTCGACCGCCTCGCCCCACGACGCATATTAGTGAGCGGTCAAAGTGCACGCGCATTTGCTTGTTTATGCCAAGCACTTACCACCAGGACGATTCGGGACGTCCATCCGCCCCCACTTCCACCCTCGGCGCTCTTCCGCCGGGCAACCCCGCGCCAGACGGCTCCAGGTGACTAAGAGCCTCCGCAACGCGCGCGCTATCGGCACACTTTCGCCAACTGCGGCCCTTGGGCTTCCACAAGGCAACGCAAAAGATTCGAGCGTCGCCCACGCACACGAGCTACGTCTTCATTCCCTGTCGGCGACGACGGGCGTCACTTGGCACGCAATCAGTGACTGCGAGCAAACTCTAATTCCTGCCTGCTGGCTTAATTGACCTAGCGCCCCGATCATCACCACCACATCGACAATGGCGCCAACACACTGGCGACACGCGCCGATTGTGAACAACGTCGACTTGCGCAAGCACTTAGACACTCAACTCACTCACAAGCGCGTTGCCAGCAAATCGCAGGCACGCACTGACACGGCCACAGGCACAATTCCGCATAGTCCTCACCAGTCGTCTCCAGCCTTTAGTCTTCTTTGTAGACTCTACAGGCTGCAGACTGCGTTCGTCGGAGCGCAGTCTGCCACGGGGCATTCTCGCGGTCATCTGGAGGGGGCCCGCAAGGTGTCGATAGACAGGAGCCTAGTAAAAGCTGGTCCCAGAAATATCAGGCCTACGAATCCACCCTGACGACTAATCAATGAGCGCTGATATCGTGACGACTGCTGCGCAGCCAGGCCAACACGGTCAAGGTCAAATGCGTGCACAACACGCGATCTCGCCCGCTCGCTCGCTCGCAATCGCATTGTCAGTGAGTCGATGAGGAAACCACTCTAGTTGTGATTCATATATCACACCGACTTGGCGTGCACACAACCAGAGCAACCGACACCGCGGCCAACCTTTAGAGATCAGCTTGGTTCGCAGCAGCGTAGATCGCCTGGACTCTGTGCATTAGGAATCTAGCGCTCGCAACCTTTTATAACCCGATCTTGCCTACAACATAGACGGCCGCTCTCGCAAGTGTGAGGCTCAATGCAAAAATAGCGGGTTCACAGGCGGATGATTGTCTAAAGAGCCCACAAGCGCCCACAGCGGACGCCTAAGATCTGGCCGCCCAAGGTGAGGAGCGCGCAATACGTGCCCTTCGGTTGGGGCCAATTTGCTCGAGCGGTTTATTATTATTGCTCTCGCTCGAGTCGTCGCCGTCAACGTCATCTTTGTCGGAGGCAGCTACGCGGCGAGCGCCAGCTTCTCCATCTCGCCGCCGTTCATTCGCGCTTGAACAATTCCTCAGACTCTCGGCTTTTTTCATCCGCTCATCGGAGCTTGCGACTCTGCCTCAAACGCTGCCGCCGCCGCCGAGTTGGGACGCCGATGCGACCCCACTCGGCCCTTGTTGGCTTGATCTTGTGCTTGTTACCTCAAGGGCTAAAACCAAGCTGCTAGAACATTGGCAGCCGTCCATATTACTCGAAACGCAGAGTGCACAATCCGTGCAACTCGCGCTTGCTTGCTCGTAGCACGAGATCGTCTGATCAGTCTCTGCCGCGGCCCGCTCTTGCTAAGCTAAAGTTTTTCTAGGGCAGCTACAACCTTAACACTTAGACACACACATCTCTTATACTCCATTTGGGATTGCCAGCCGCCAAGCTGGCACGCACCTCTCTCGTGACCCAACACCCACAGTATACCCCCCCCCCACGCAGCGAGTGCCCTCGAGCACAGAGCGGGCGCGTGCCAATTGCTTCCTTCCATTATTATCCCCTTAACGTCGACGCCTCAGTCGACCAGATATACCTGTCTAGGCTCGAAGTCTGCACTCCGAGTCTTAAGCCAACCAGCACATAAATCTGGTGAGTTTTTTCACTGCCTGTCTGAGCGAATTCCAATCAAACGCGACAGCTCGCGCGCGTAACTCCGCACGCGCTCGCGCTCTGCCGACGCTGTCTTGAGATCTATTGTTCCGCAAGCCACTATAGAGTCCAATCTAGGACCCGATATTGACAATCCGGCCGACACGAGCTTGCGCCATGACTCGGATGACTCACAGATGAACCGATTCACCAAACGCGCTAATAATTCCTCATCTTCGATAGTTTCCATCCGTGACCCGTAGACGATCTTATTGAGTGAGTGCGCAAATAACTTACGCCGCCTGACATTGCGGCACTCATTGATCTCAACTGCACTCGTGGACTTGGCGTCAATTTGTTGCGTGCCTTCAACCTCTTTCGCTCGCGAGCAGTTCAGAATTTTCAAGGCTAAACAGAGCTGGTCGTAATCGAAGTTATAATCGCTTTTACACCAGTATATATCTAGGTTATCGAGGCAACTGCCAACACTCGTAGATATGTTCAGCCAAGCGGTGGTAAGCTGTGTCAGCTCCTGACAAACGACGTGCAATGTGATCAGATCGTTCAATAGATTGTTTAGATGTTCATTGTCTGTACTTATGGATCCCTCAACAAGAGATCGATACATAGTTAACCTATCGGCTGGACTCAATGAGAGTTCGTCATACCAGTACCTCAAGTAGGTCATGTTCATGAGACTTGGATCAAATAGAACTTTGGCTTCCGCTTTGGAGTCATATTCGAAGATCAGAACCACAAGAGTCGAGATAAATGTGCCATCTTTAGCGCTGATCCCATTCAACACGCTCGATAGCCTAGAGTTGATCCACTTGAGTCCTAATTGCGCATTCGCTATGCAAATACATCGCAATCTAGAGGCCGAATTAGATTTCTTAACTATTTCGCCTGGCGACGAATCCAACCCAGAGTTGGCGCATAGAATTTTGGTCAGCTGAACTTCGAGGGTTTGCTCATAGTTCTTGTTGTCGCCTTGGATTACGTCATCGTCACCGCAGTATAGCTTGTGGTAATCATATTCTACATTCGGTAGAAGAGATTGAGCTCTATCCTTGAACAGAGTGTCCACAATGACATGGGGACTTGGGCGACCCACTCTATGAACAAGACAGGCTATTTTCGCTGTGATAGGGGATTTCAGTTCTTCGTCTGCAAAACTTGCTGTGAGGTCGACAAGCATCTGTTGCAGATTAGAAGCTTTCTTCTGATAACTCTCGATGGATTTCGTCATATCGGACAAGGTACCGAAGAGAGATGTGATTGATGATAACTGATTAGTCTCTGCCGCGCTGAGGATAGATCGTTGATATCTCCCCCTCTGTTCAGATTGCAGGGAGCACATAACATTCGTCAACAAGTTCCCGAAAGAGTTTGTATTGAGTTCAAGCCTGTCAGGAAAGATTAGGTCAACGAAGCGATCAACCGCTACACCATTGAATGGCTCAATTTCCGGTCCTTGGGGAACACATATCTCGTAGAGATTCGCTGCTTTCTTGGAAATCTCGTTGAAACGATCTCGACTTTTCTGTAAGTCAAGCAATTTCTTTTGTAAATCTGTTATTCTATCATCGAGAGCTCTTCGAGACCGTTTCAATGCTTTCAGACCTTGAACAACATCGCTTTGGAAGAAGGATGCGATAGAAAGCGTTGTACGGCGGTCAAGAGAGGCGGACTGTGCCAATCTTTGAACTAAATTAGACTCCAATCTAGTGATTTCTTTTTGGTTGAATATTAGATCAAACTCGCACTTCTTCATCTCCAAACTTAATCTAGATTCATGGCGATTAATTAAGGCTTTGCATATCCGTTCCGTTAAGTGCTGACTTGTTTGATCTGTCTTGGTGGCGCTTTGGAATCGATAAACCCGGCTCACGAGTCGCAGACAATATTCTAATCGGGTATTTATCGTTCTATCGTCAGGTTTACCATATAGAATTATGTTAGAATCTGATTGAGCGCACTCCAGGATGTCAGTGATCATTTTAGCGTCCTTGTCTTCTCTAGCTTGAACTTCAATCAATATTAGTCTATTCATTCTTGATTCTACCTCCAAACTTTTTCTCCAGCTCTCATAGTCTTCAAATTGAGGCCTCAAGACGATCAGATTAGCGGGCGACGTTAAAATATCTCTGAATGTCACGAGTCTGATCAAGTCGTCTCTTGAGAGAGCAGGTTCAATCAACAAATAGGCTACCAAAGGATATCTTCTGAAGCGCATGAACAACTTTAGACTGATCAATTGCATTATCAACTGCTGTTCTTCATGATCCATCAGTGCAACATTTATCCTATCTTCGCATATGATGTCCATCAAAACGTTGTATACATTTGATACAAAATCAACCATGTTACCCGCTGGCCTACCTATTACTGTGGACATTTTCTCCAGATTTGTGTGGAGGAGCGCCACCGTGGAGCAGTTCATCGATATGTCCATAATCTCTTCAAGGGAATTTAGCTTTTCACATACTTCGAGATTGTTCTCCCATTTTACAGTCTGAGTTTGGAAATCATCTATAATAGTTTCAATATCCTCAATATCAATGGTTGCTTTCTCTGACGATTTCAGAGCATCACTATAACTAATCTGTAACTTCGACAAATTCTCAGATTGGTCACGAATTTTCGAACTCAACTGCGAAGATTCAACATCCAAATACGCCATAGAGTCTACTATTTTCACTGACTCTTGTTCCAACTTCTCTAGCTCTAGAGTCAGTGGTTTTAACTCAACCAATACTTGACCATATGAGAGTGCAACTTCAACCCACTTCAATAGAGGTATGACGGCAACTGAGGCTCGTCTCGCCTGATCTAATTTGAAGCTTTCATGATGTGAAGCTTTTTCTTCTCGAATTTTATCAATCAGAGCAGGCGATAAACGACTCTTGAAGTCATAGTGAGTTAGTTCATCGAGAAGTGAGTACTTGTTGAGGTATGTCTTGATAGAGGTCCAGGAAATATCATCGTAACCCAAAAACATGAGCACCACACCGAGAATATCCTTAATCCTTGTCGGCGGTTGGCGCAGAGTTTTGATTTCATTGATCGCTTCCGGTTTGAGGCAGTCAGCCAATTCTTTTCGACTGCTTTCAACAAGTGGTATAATTTGACTCAATTTTTTTTCAATTGTTTCTCGCCTATTGGCAATTTCTTCTGATTTTATCTGCTGAGTTTCTTTCATTTCTTGAGACTTGCGTTTCTTAGATTCGCACTCAGCCATAACGGATTTGATATTCTTCATCAGAGATTCAATTTCAGTTTTTC
This sequence comes from Boswellia sacra, assembly GCA_013180625.2. Lineage (NCBI taxonomy): Eukaryota > Viridiplantae > Streptophyta > Magnoliopsida > Sapindales > Burseraceae > Boswellia > Boswellia sacra. Next base: position 15,879 of record SNVD02009246.1, on the reverse strand, counting down.
TAGCAGCTAGCATTTCACTCTCAGAAGACCTATCTGCTTTTAGCTTCTCAATGAGACATTTCAGGCCTTGCACTTGTTGCAAAGCATTAGTCAATACATTACGTTGTCTTGCGGTGCAATCACGAACTGTCAAAGCCACGTCTGTTAAATGAGTTAAGAAAGAATTGTGCACTATACATGTAGATTTAACTGCACAAGATTCCATCATGGAGCGAAGTCGTTTGTAAAATTTGTCAGTATCCCCTATACTCTTACCACAAGTCACATCGAGGCTCTCCAAAAACATCTTAGCTTGGTCATCTCTAGACTTTTCGGGTATGATGTACCTAGAATCACAGCAACAACTTAGGAATCGATAATCTATATCTTCTCGTAACGTGGAATCGGAGATGAATATGATTTTCACCCTGGAAAGGGGACTAAAGCGTAGCTTGTTGATCAAGTGATGGAGTTCTTTTCTAAGATCATCTGGCATGAGTTTCAATTCAAATAAAGTGAATAGATAGTACTGAGTAGCTCCAACGTGGTTAGAATGAGGGACGATGCTACGCGCGCCCAACATTTTCGCCAGTTGCGTAATAGATTCCCTTCGTCCGCCGGAAGTGTTGAATCTACACAGCTTGTAATCTTGAAGTTTCCGAATGTAACTATCTACTTCTTGTACACTCGTAAATATATCTTTAGTATCAATCATAACAAGATGATTAAGATCATCCGGATTTAAAACTGACATGTCCACCAATTGAGGAATTTTTTCCACGACATCATTTGGAGCAACCGGTAACTCAATTATAGATGCGAGTGATGCGAGTCTATCATCTTTTAGATTTTCCAACCTTTCAATTGTTATGAAAAATCTAATTTCTTGATCTAGTTGTATTTTCTCCATCTCTTCACTATAGTAATGTGAGTAGGTGAGTATGTATCGCAGAAGCTCAAGGAAAGATCTAGTGTTCCATTTGTTTTCAGGCTTGATCAGGTCTGGATTATGGATGATGTAAGATTTTAATCTTCCTTGAGCGGAGATCAGAATATCCAACAGCTGTGCTGAGGTAGATAGCTCATTACAATAATAATGATAGTAAATATTCCCGGTCCCAGGTTCATCACACCTTCGCGAAGCATACTGGAATCTTGTGATGAAACTTGAACCACCATGTATTATGGTTAGCCGAGTTCCATCATCATCAGTACGATCGTTTTGCTTCTCAGATTGTTTATTATGACGTTTGTGGTATACCAACCCAAGGCGTGAGACGGTAGCTGGCGACGCGTATACAATGCTATCCGTTTCAATAATAAGTTTAACAGTACCATCAGGAGGGACGAAAAAGCTCAAGCGTTCACCTGAACTTAAAGTGAGAATCAAGTTGTCGTCCAGCACAGAGTTAAGGCTCTCAATCCAATCTGGATCAACTGGTCCATCAAGTACAATCCATACTTGTTTGATCGATCGGTTATATTGTAAACATTTTAGTGATTCGCGAACTAACTTCGTGAAGATACCATCTCTCCATTTCTTAGATATTGAATCGAAGTGGCCGAAAACGTTCGCAATGTCATAAGATCTTGGATTGAGAGTAAAGACTTTGACCTCTGTATGACCTTCACGGAGAGCTTGCCAGTTAGTAGTCTTACCTGATCTTGCAGGTCCGAGTAAAATGACTCCAGTGCGTAGTTTCAGCTGACTTTCTAAATCGCTAGATTTACTTCGCTGAGTGAGTTCATTTGAGCTACATTTGATTTGGAATGATTTCTCCAACGATTCACCCAATACTAGGACTTCCGCGTCTGTCAGCCTGGGCTCAACTTCCTGTCTAATTGATGTGATCAAAAGATGCTCCAATTGGTTTCTGTCGAATTGATCTGATTGAACATGACTCTTGAAGCGCTTGATGATTGCTATAACTAAGCGTAGGTCCCATTCGCATCGATTCGACTTGAACTGCTTCCAACGATTTTGCATCAATGAAATTAGTTTAGATATACATAGGCCGAGTTTTCTTGCAGCATCCATGGTAAGCTCATAGCGCATGTTGTTGTGCATCCTCAGGGTAAGGAGCATCTCAGATACTATAGTGCCTATCTGAACTCGTACCATGGCCACTGGTAGGAACAGGGATCGCAAATTTGCAGGTAGACGGCGCCTGCCTCTATATTTGTAGGAATCCCCAGGATTCATTGTTACGAAAAAAGCGCTATTGGGGTCAATACTTTTGATTCGCCCATCAGGCAGGTCTATATTGAACTTTCTTAATCTAAGACTATCTTGTACAAGCTCTAAAATAGACGAAACATTGGACAGGGTATTGATGCTTAATCTGTTGAACTCGTCGAAACAACCCCACAAGCCTGTGTGCGCTAAGCCCCATATAAGCCTTTCAAGAGACTCCGCATCATTTGTTTCATCACAATTGTGAACAATCACTTGTGAACCGAGCATATAACCAAGAGCTTTGATGGTTTCAGTCTTTCCACTTCCGGCCGGTCCGTAAGGACATACACCTAGTTTTAGGTCCGAAACTGCCTGAGACGCCACTAGGTAGCATCTAGTAGTAATATCAGTCTTAATGAGTTGCTTAATATCGCTAGTTTTTTCCCGACCTTTGGATATGGTTTGATGTTCGGCCAAATCGATGGTTAGTAGATCAAATTTGTACTCACAGTTGGCAAGTCCGACGCGCACGATTACAGCCCAGTCCTCTCTTGAGCACTCTTGTTTACATGTGATATAAAACCGGGCTAGTTCTAGCCATGACAGGTTTGTTATGCTCGTAACAGATTTGTGGCATAAGTTGTTCAGCGTAGAAAGGAAGCTGACAGTCAACGATATTGTAGCAGATATCTTGAGACGCACTAGTTGATCGTTTTCCAAGTCGGAGTCGATATCATTAAATTGTCCAAGAACTTTCAATCGATCATTATAGAATTTGGTCAACTCGTCGAAATTTGCGTCCTGTGAAGTCAGATCGCGTTCCTTCAGGTACGATTCCACTCTGGAAGTGAACTTTATCTTGTCCAACATCTCCATCAACTGTAGTGGGAGAGACCAATCAATATCATTATTGACGTCGTTGAGCTGTAGTTTGCCCTTGATGGATGCACTTTCAAATGCTTTTCTCAGCATTTGTTTCAAACTCTTGGTCAATTTGCGCATAACTTCATGCAAGATTCTAACTATCTCTAACGAGTAAACATTAACTCTCTTCCTCAGGGGGACTGTCTCATGGCTAGTGAACATGAGTTTTTCTTGAACCTTGTTAGTCACACCAATAATGTTGATGCAGGAGTTGACATGTTCCGTGATGAAGCCCACTATAGCACCATTGAATATCTTTTCTATGAGTCTTTTGTTTTCCTCTTTGTCTCCTTCTTCCACTAAGCGGGTATCAAGAGATATTATCTGCAAAAGCTCGATGTCGTTGAGGAAGTAAAATCGGCCATACTCTAATCTTAAATCTTGCATGACACCGTCGAGTTTTGAGCTGCACTCTTTCAATGTTAAGATAGCACTCTCTAGTGCCACCCCATATATATCGGACCTGTATGTAGCCTGGTCGTTGAGGATATAGATCAACTTCAATTGAGACACTTGTTGCTTCGGGGTGGGTTTGTTTTTCCTAATGACTAGATCTCGCAGAGACTTTTCTAGGTTCTGGTCGAAGATCAAGATTTGCTTAAATTCTTGCTTGCAAGATTCAAGAATTACCTGGAGTAGATCTTGGCTTTTGATCCCGAGCATTGATTGATCATTGCGACGTTCAGAACGTCCATCCTTGGTATTGAGACTCGAGACTAAAGGCTCCAATTGAGTGAGACATCTTTTGAGTTCGATATAACGAGTCAAGAAATTGCCGAAGTGTGAAAACTTCTTACCTAGTTCATCGATCCTGCGCGTCCATGCCTCGTGCTCTTGTTTGACATTCACTGTCGATTCATGGCCTACTTGGACAACAAGGCTCCTTAGAGTGGGTCCGCACACGTTGACAAGATCAAGCTTTGTTCTGAAAGAGTACTCTATCTGTCTGAACCATGAACTCCCCTTGTATCCTGCGTAGACATCATCAAGATCGAGATGGCAAGCTTCAATATTCTGACTCAACTCCTCAATCGATCTCTCGATGGTGTTGGATAACTTGACTTGGGAGATGAATTTATAGATGTCATTAGCGTTTGCTTCGATCACCTGTTTGTTGGCAAGGATATCCTTGAATTTTGCAGTACGATGATTAAGCTTTCGAGTAACTCCCATCAGATTCATTAAGCAACCCCATTGCTTGTCGGTACTCAAATCGGTCCCGACACACTTGTCGTGCAAGAATTTGACAAAGTTCAAGTGTTCATCGAACAATTTTCTATCCCTCACTGTACCCAGCTGATGGTTATTAGGTGCAGAGAGCTTCTGAATTACCTCATCGAGTTTGAGACGTCTTTCAATCCACAGGTCGTTCCTGTATGGGTCAAGTATACCATCCAAGATTGCGCGAGTTTTCGCAGATTCCATCCTGATGAAAACAGATATAATCTATCACACCGAACTAAAAGTTTCTTTCAACAATGTATAAATACAATCTCGAGTTCATTCTCATCTCAAGGCTCTTAGCAAACTCATGGGCCCGTGTCCTGCACATAGGGGACCCGCCACCGAGGTCGGTAGCGATGGCAACCTGGATTGCAAACTGCATGCAGGGCAGTCGCAGGAGAGGCGATTTGCGCTCGCATGGGGCCGATTGCATCTTGCGCGTGCAATCCGCGTGTCAGCGGATGCACGCGCTTCGCAGCTCGAGCGCGCCCACATGTAGTCGCTTTTGGGGCGAAAAATCCACGTAAACAGACTAACATCGTCGTCATGATACCGACTCCTACTCTGAGTCCCAAATCGGGTACTTATCTACTATGGTATAATAACCACTGAAGAACACTGGGCACCATTGCATACCTGTGCCATGAAAACAAAGCTCACATACAATACTCATCATGCGATTTATGTAAACTTGATAGTAGATTGAGATATTGCCATCATCCCTCATCCTCATATATATTGCCAGGAGACATGAACCACCTCGCAACTGTTCGCAATAATAATCATCTTGTCTACATCTAAGCAACATACCCCATCTCCTCATGCCAACCAAATTGACCATGCTCGCCTCAAGTGGCACTAGTCAGTCCCTTGAGGATAAACTCACCGCCCTCAAGTACATACTATATGGCCATGGTATCTCTTTCATTGTGCTCAAATCTACGACCAGTGAGTTGATCGGACCCAAGAAGAAGCATTTAAACTATCTGATTAATATGACGAATGCGCCAAACGTATCTGTGCCAAGCATGGTGAAGCATCTCGTTATCAGATCCAGACATCCGGATTGGCCGGTAGTCTTCAAGTGTCTCATAACAATGCATCATCTCGTGACTCATGGCAATGAAAAATTCATTCAGAATGTAGCCTCATCCGTCGCAAACTCCAAAGCTATAGAGGCTCTGTGCACGTTTAATGACCAATCAACATCATTAGCCTACAACATGTCAATATTCGTAAGGCGCTATGCCCGCTACATGAACATTAAAATTCAGACATATAGAACGCTAGGAATCGATTTTTGTCGCATCACGCCACATATTAGAATGAAAGATGTCTCCCTAGAGCAGTTGGTTAAAGCCATAACGACCATTCAAGACCAGTTCGACACACTACTAGCTTTCGATGCCTCCCTTGACGATCTGTGCAACGGCATCATCAACTCAGCTTTTTTGTTGCTCTATAAAGACTTTGTAAAGCTCTACATCTCTTATCAAGCTGCAATAATACAATTATTGGAGTTATATTTTGCTACAGATACTCTGAAAGAGGCCAAAACAATGTTCGGATTGTACAAGAAGTTCCTAGTCAGGATGGATAAAGTTTCCGACTTCATGCCTGTGATAGATTCGGTTGGTATAGACAAGAGCGATATGCCAAACTTGAGCCGAGTACCGAGTTTCCCGTTGAAAGTCTTGGAACGGCACGTCGATGAGTTGGAAGGAGCCAATAAACGGATCTACGAACGCTCGCTCGGCCGCATCTCGTACGGAACTCTAGGGCGTGCCCGGAGACGCAGTATCAAAACACCCGTCAGGCAGACCTCGATCGATATCCTATCGCCAATGGCTGTGATGAACTACAAGAAGCGTAATGATGAACTAAGGCATCTGGAGAGCATGCTGAAGCCCTACTATGATCAGGATGATTCAAGGAATAGGTCCATAGATTACGACCTTCTGGGCGCACCGGATGAGCGTCACGAATATGAGGAACTCGAAGCCGGTACAAGCTCGAGTTCTGACCGCAAAAATGACATGCCAATAGAAGAGAGTACGCGTAAAGTAAGCTCAACATCATCAGATCTCATGCAAACAACCCCACCGACAAACAGTCTGACCACGGAAGCACCTCCAAGTAGCAACAAGTCTAGCCATCAGAAACAAGAGTCAAAACGAACTTTACTCGATAATTACATAGACTAGGATGCCAGTCTATCACAGAAAGAGAGAGAGAGGGAGAGCGTTAGAGCGTTAAAGCCGAAGTAAAACAAACTATGCACCAGCACAAAATTTTGATCAAAGCTGCGAACAGCGATGCAATGGAAGATAATCCAATACAAGTCTCTGTTCAAACGAACCCCTATCGTGTCAGGTAATCCGTAGTCACCAGACGGCGCTATCGTGACATAGTAAATGTGATAAGATTTTGCTAAGGTCGTTATAAAACGGAGTGTAGATATGTGAAAGTGTTGCTATAGCGGCATTTGCGCGACTACTGCGACTCTATATCTAAGCAGGACCTGGGCGATGTTGCGGGTTATCATCTGTGGTTTACTCTCTATTTGGCGCTTCAACCATGTGCATGTCTACTCTACGCTCTGAAGTGCGCCTCGGCAGATCAGCTCAACATCAACAGTGCCCAAAGCAGATTTTAGCAGTTTCTGGACATTGATGAGGCGTGCACTAGACTCTAGGCGACTTCCCAGGTCTAAGTAACGCTGTAGTGTGTCACCATACGTGCTTGTTATTGTGGTACGATATGGCATGGACTGATCAACGTCTCGCTTGCTGCTCTCTTGGCAGACCACTCCACATCTCGTGCACTGACTATGAGACTGACTTTGTGGATTCGCTCGATTGTGCGCACCACTCTAGAAACCCGAGGAGGCCAGCGAGAGAGTTTCATGTGACACAAGCCCGCACACTCCAAGACAGACACGCACAAGCACTTAGACAATCGACAGCTATGGACGGATAACAGAGCCATTTGGCCGTTTGTGGCCGGAGGCGCTACCAATGTGTCAGACTTCGAGACTGTGCTTGAGTGTGTCTGTGTGTATGAGTTTGTGTGTCCATAGAGCTGTGATTGTTTGAGACAGACAAACGAGCAGGGGCGAGAGTGTGGTGACGCCAGTGAAGGACAGATGAGATGATTTGCATAGTGTTCTCGTCTGCGCGCCGGCTCTCAGCTAGGCGCCCGCCAGACTTGTTCTCGCGCTAAGCTCTCGTGTGAAGCCCAATGGACGGCAACACTCCGAATGACTGTCGATCGGAGGGAAATCGATGCGATGTATAAACATCTATCTATCATGTCAGCCGTCAGCTGGTGATTGATGGCGGCCTCCCGGGCGACATGCGACTCGCCGCCGCGGGCGCCGCGGACGGCAGGGAGGCCGGCGGCGGTGATGCGCGCGCGCGTCGTCGTCGTCGTCCTCGTCGTGGTCGTGGTTGCGCAACAAAGCTAGACGAGCGTTGCTCGGCTCCCATGGGTCGGACGGGCGACATCTTGCGAGTGCCGACTGTCTTGGAGAGCAATCGAGTGGCACTCGAGCGCGACGGTTGGCAGCGACCGTTTTGGGCCAAAACCATAGTCATCTCCGCCGGCGCTGCAAAGGCCGGCCGGCGAGGCAATTGATAGAGTGACGGTGGCTCGACTCGCGCTCACCTCGTGTGTGTGTGTCGATTTTGAATTGTGGGCCTCGACTGATTGGCAATCTAGATGGGCCGCTGGCTGTGTGAGAGCTGCGCCTGCCAGTGCTGTCGAGTGCCGAGATTGAGGTGGAGCTGCGGTCGGGAGCTAATCAGTTGGGTAGGCTTCAGTTGGGTCGGCCGCAGGCCGATGCAATTGTCCATCGCCGCGGTCTTGTTTTGGCGCCGATGCAAAGCTTCGGCAAGACCGAGCAGTAAGCAGAGAGCCAAATTGCTCGAGAGGGCGCGCGAACACGACGACGTTGTCGACGACCGAGACAGGCGTCGCACAACACGGACACAATGGAAAAGCCTTTGCGAGTGAGTGTGCGTGTGTATGAATGTGTGTTTGTGTGTGTTGGAGAGTTTTGCCGGCCGGGCGAGAAATATGCACAGACTACATAATGACTGCGCAACGTGCACATATAATCACCGTCATCATCATCATCACCATGGCGCATAATTGAACCGACGGCCGCCACAGTCCTCATGGGGCGCGCACGAATAGCAACGCCAGCTCAGAGGGCCGCCGCTAGGGAGCGATGGCGAGAGCGAGAGCTGGAGGAGTGGGAGGCCAAAGGCGACACCGCCACAGCCTCGTGCTTGCTAATACTCGCGCGACTAGCGAGCAGCTAAGCGCCAGTGCGAGTGAGACTGCAACCCAGATATGATCAGCTTGATGCGGCAGCGGCGGCGGCTTATCGCGGCGCCGACCGAATGTTCGCAAAGCCGCCGCCCGCCAAGGCCACGAAGCCAAGACTGGCGCTAACTCACTCTCTCGCCGACCAGCTCGAACAACTGGGCTGGCCAGTTGAAATGGAACCAATCAAGTTGCCACTGTCGGCGGCGGACGGGCTCCCGGGCGCGGAAGTGGCTGGGCGTTCGACGGCGCGACTTGGGCCAATCGGCTCGATTCTCACGACGGCGGCGACGCGCTGACAATTACGCGCCCCTAGTCTCATCATGACTTTTGTGTCCCAGCGGCGGCGCCTAGACGCAAACGTCCGCGTGCGCGCTATCCGCAGCTGTTGCCGCGCGCGCGCAGCCAAAGGGGGCGGTTGGCGTGGCTGATAAAACTCCACTCGAGCTAAAATAACAACTAGACTAAGGCCCGCCAGGCGGAACCTTTGCGTGCCCGTCCACAGAAGCGGCGTCGCCCAGTGCCAAAGGCTCGCTCGGCGGCGGGGCGGCGGCGGCGCTCTCGCCTGGGGATTGGGGGAGTGCACAGTGCACGAGCGCCGGGGCTGTCCGGGCTAGGCGGGCGGGCGGACGCGCGATTGTGTGTCGACCGTGGCCAAACAAGGAGACGGCGACTTTGAGTTGCCGCTTGCACGACTGCCACGCCTCTGTCGCCATCTTTTGAGGGCGGCGTCGCCACGACTGAATTGGGGCGGCAGATGACAGGAGTGTGCGACCATTTGAGTGGCACAAAAGACAAAGCGGCGCGCCAGCCACGCAATCAAGATGGGCCCTCGTTGGGCCGGCCAACTTGAGAGGGCCCGACAATCTCATCAACAGCTCGCCGCCGCCGCCCTCGTCGCCCGGCGCCAGCTGCGCACAAGACGGAGGGCAGGCGACTCGTTGTCCTCGTCGTCGTCGTCGTCCTCGTCGTCGCGCGCCAAAGCCGACCAAATGTCGTGATTGCGCGGCGCGCAGTGTTCATAGGGGCGCTGCGTGGCCAGTGCGCGGCCGTCTCTAGGCGCACATGCGGGCGCTGGCATGGTCGCCAGCTCGGGCCAAGTGAGGAGATTTGCGCGTCCCGAGTGAAGCCAAGAGGGCGGTGTGTTTGTGTGGGTGCGCCAGCGAAAGTGTCGCGCGCAGCCATGTCATTGGTCTGGATGGTGTTGCTCGCGCTCCCGACTCAAATTGGACTAAATATTCATTTATTCAATGATTTTGTTCGCGAGCTTTGCACTCGCTCAGCTCGCTGATCATTGGCCACCAGTCTCACTCGAGACGTCGTCCCGAGTGCCGTCTAGAGAATCTCATCACAGAATAATCGTCCCCGAGCACATAATAACATAACGACCCTAGGGTACGGTGCATCCACCGACTGGCGCCTAGCGCCTTGTTCATGTTCGTCTCAAGAGCTCGCGAGTTTGTGCGAATGCGGAGGCCAGCTAGCCGGCGAGAGAACGCATACCGCAAATGGAGGCTTGCGAACGCAACAATATTGTGCTCTCGACACTCGCCGCTTGCGAGTCGCGACCGGACGGCCGAAATGTTCGCATGACGCGCCAACGCCCATCGCTCCGACACACTACAGGCGATGGCGCGACTCTCGCCGACTCTCGTTCCGCTCTCGCTCGTCACCGGCAGTCGGCCGGTCGACCGGAAGCGCGCGCGGTCGCCGCGCACGCGACCATCGTCGTCGACTACGACTGCTGTTGGGCGAACCCGGCGAGAGTCGCGCGAGTGGCGCCAAAAGATCGCCCGTTCGCTGGCTCGCTCGCTCGCTCGGCAAACTAATCAAATAATGAGCGCTCTCGGCGGAGGCAAGCGAGATGAAGGCACGCGCCCGAGTCCTCAGACACTCGCGACGTTTTCGCGAGTGCCGTGACAGGATGATTATTGCGCGCAATTAGCTGATTCGTTTGGCTTTTAGTGAAAAACTAATCAAACAATTTGATGCCGAGCGAGGGGGCCGAGTCGGAGGCTGGTGGCTCGTCGCGCGCACCGCCCGCCTGGCGCCAGCAGCGATGCTAATGAGCGACCGGCGTCGGGCGACGAGCGGCAGCCGATAAGCGTTGAGCAGTGAGGCGGCCGAGCGAGCGAACGAACGAGCGAACGAGTGAACGAGCGACCGGGCGTGGGCGGCACATATGTTGGGCGGCGCAATTGGTTTGCGTCGTCGCGCATCGGATCGCATGGAACGCCTCGTCGCCGGGCCCACTTAAGCAAGGGAACGACCGACGGCTGCGGCTGACACGGCGCTGATTGGCCGCGTGCTTGTGGCCGACCGGCGGCCAAGAACAATGCACCTGAGCGAGGGACCGAATGCGCCGACCGCTGGAAGCCAATTCGAGCGCCACAATGGCGCGGACGGGGCCCAATCTTACTTATGGGCGGTCTGGCGCTGCGACGTCGGCGGCCCGCGCGCGCATATGCTACGCTATGCGCGCGCGTCCGCGTCACGAGCGCGCACAGCAGACGAATGGGCGGCGAGCGGGCGCACGCGCGCCCTCGCGCTGACGTGCGCCAACTGGAGCGCGGGATTCCGACACACGACGACGACGACGACGACGACGACGGCGACGTGAGCGACGGCGCCGCGGACGTGGACGAGCGCACAGCAGCCCCGCCTCATTGGCAGTGGCTCCGGCCGGCGAGCGGGCGGTGAGTCAGCGTAGTGTCTGCAATAGAATCGCCCGCAGGATGCCCCGCAGTGCAATACCCTGGGGAATCAAGGAAGAGGGCATCTTGTTGGAGGTAGGCAGCGTGTCTCCCAGCCTTCATACAACCGTACTTGTACGATGCGCTGTATATAAGCGCGCACTAAATAAACTTACATCCAGTAGAATATTCGCACACGACTAGTGCACATCTACCGCGTACACATAGTCTCAAAAGTTCTACAGGTTATGGGCTCAGCTACGATCCACTGCACATCAAGTTAATAGTTTTGCAAGTAATCAATCATACCATAGAAGGCTAATTTAGAGCGTAGGCAAACGCTAAGGGTTTCTTTAAACGTAGAGACAAGGAGCATCATGGAGGGATTGATGGCGAATATCAAGAAGTTTGATGGTACCGGATACGAAGTCTACAGCACTCTCATGGAGTCTGTATTGAGCGTCAAGAAGGTTAGATATGTCCTGACTAAGCCTATGCCTACGGAGGAGGCTCAGAAGCAGGCCTGGATGCGCGACGACGAGGTCGCGAAGGCGACCATTCTTCTATCATTGAGTGAAGAAATGGTGATGCTGGTGCTAGCATGTCCAGATGCTAGGAGCGTTTGGACTCGTCTCAGAGAGGTCCATGCGCAACGCTCGGAGTCCTGCAAGATGAGTCTCGAGCACGAGTTCTACAGCTTAACTATGCGGCCAGGCGAGAAGGTCAGCACCTATGTTGCGGCAGTGGAACTGATCGCAAAGAAGTTAGCGGACATAGGAATCAACAAGGACAAGGATACCTTGATCAGCAAGATAGTCAGCGGATTATCACAAGATTTCCAACACTTCAGGAGTATGTGGATGGCGACTCCAGCGACGGAACGCACTTACGAACACCTACTGCCTCGACTCATGGCTGAAGAGACCTTGGTAGCTCACAAGACGAAGGATGAGCCTGTCGCACTCAAGGCGATGGCCAAACAAGGTCAAGGAACCGCTCGTGACAAGCGAAGGAAGCCTAAGAAGGAAGTCGAATGTTATCACTGTCACAAAATGGGTCACATGAAGCGTGACTGTAGGGCTCTCAAGCGTGAACAGGAACAACGCGGCCCTGAGCGGAAATTTGCTATAGTCGCCCTATCGAAGGCAGCGGGTCGTGATCGTTGGTTTTACGACTCCGGCGCAAGCTTCCATATGACCAGTCACCGTGATTGGTTCACAGACTACAAGACACTTGAAAGTCCCATCAGTATTGAAGTTGGCAACAAGGAATACATCGATGCGATCGGAGTCGGCTCAATTGACTTGATATCGATGGTGAACGGAGAGAAGCTTGAGGTAACATTGATGGAAGTCTATCACGTTCCAGAAATATGCAGCAATCTATTCTCTTTGGGAGTTGCCGATAGTAAGAAAATCAAGGCTGTAGCACAAGATGGTAGACTCAACCTGATCAAGGATGGAACCATTGTCATTCAAGGTACCAAAGGGGCGGGCAACATGTACACACTCGACATACATGTTCCAGGACGCGCCAACATAGCGCGGGCAGATCGATCTCTTGAAGAGTGGCACAGGACCCTCGGTCATCCAGACATGAATGAGATCAAGAATCTTGCAGTAAAAGGTTGTGCTGAAGGTTTCAAGATAACTGAAAGGGACAGCAGTGATCGCTGTGGTGGTTGTGCTAGTGGTAAGGCACAACATGCGAGTCATCCGGACTCAGGTAGAGAGCGATCGACGAGGCCACTCCATCGCGTGCATACTGACCTGGTAGGACCAGTGGAGCCTCCAACATTGGGTGGAGCAAGGTATTTCATGCTGCTACGTGATGAGTACTCAGGATTCATGTACGTCTATTTCATGAAGTCCAAGTCTGAAGTACTTGAGAAGCTCAGATCGTTCATCAACGAATCATCGATCACAACACAGTGTCAGCTACAGATCTTGAGGAGCGACAATGGGTCCGAGTTCAAGAACGAATCGGTCAAGCTATTACTAGATACGGAAGGTGTCATCCAAGAATTCAGCGCGCCCTACACACCCCAGCAGAATGGGGAGATCGAGAGGGCTAATCGAACGGTCTTGGATACGGCCAGAACAATACTGTTTGAGTCTGGATTGCCATTATGCTTGTGGGGAGAGGCTGTCTCGACGGCGGTGTACCTACGTAACAGGATCACAAACAGTCGTAACAAAGACAGGACTCCGTTCGAGTTGTTCAACGGTAGAGCTCCTCAACTATCACATCTGATAGAGTTCGGCAAAGAAGTTCACCTCTTGGACTCACGGCGAGGTGAGTCGAAGTTCAGAAGCAAAACGATCGAAGCGTACATGGTAGGGTACGGCGCACGCAATCGCACCTACAGGTGCTACAATCCAATCACAAAGGATGTAATTATATCATCGGACATCATAGTCGCGAGTCATCAGGCTGCAACTAGGCAGGCGAACATTGCCGAACGTGACGAGATCGCGTTCTTGTACGTTCAACCAGAGCCACATGCGTGTGAGATCAGACAGGATAACGAGTCATACTATTCCTCACCGGAACCACGCGGTGCTGACCAGACTGGCGAGAGTAGTCGAGCCGACCAGGCTGATGATCGGTCTCACTATCAGAACGTGCTAGAAGGTCGTCAGAATAGACAGCAGACTCAGATGTCAGAACATGTTGATAGGCTGTCTAATGCTGGGCAGAGAGTTCAAACATCTCGTGAACTTGCCGTAGCAAACATCAGCGATAGGTCAACTAACCCGCCACGAGGTGTGAGATTTGATCTCAGGACCAGACAACAAATGGCGCCAGTCACTCTTGCAGGGAGAGGGACTGTCACTACGACTGTACCAGAGCGCCGAATTGTTAATCTCCCACCGCTGACGATGTCTCAGCGATTGAATTTGCCAGCACTGAGCAGCGTGCGCTCGCATCAGCCAGCACAGGCACAGTCCGATGCAGCGACGCGAGGATCAGCTCAAGTTACAACAATGGCGGCGACCGGTCCGCGACCAAGCACCAGTGGAGCTACAGTGCAGCGCTCACTGTCTAGCGCAAGCCAAATGGTGGCTGCCGGTCGCAACCTTATCACCAAATTATCTCCCAACTTTGAGTGGACACTCAAGGATCGTGAAAAACGATCAGGTCCTTCCAAATATGCACGAGTCGCCATGTCAACAGTTTTTGAGCCTGCGACATACGAAGAGGCTATTAACTGTGCTGACAAATCTATGTGGTTGGAGGCAATCAATAGAGAATTGGCATCTTTGACGAAGAATGAGACCTGGAAGGTCGTGCCCAAGACAGATCAGGTTCGTGAAATATCTGTGAAATGGATATTTAAGTTGAAAACCGGACCTAACGGAGATGTAACATGTCACAAGGCACGATTGGTCGCTCGTGGGTTCACCCAAGTGCGAGGCCTTGACTATGATGATGTCTATGCGCCAGTAGTGCATACGGACAGTCTTAGGCTACTCTTCTCTATATGTGCTCAGTACAATCTAGAATTTGCACAGTTCGATATCGCAACCGCCTTCCTCAACGGCGAATTGGATGAAGAGCTGTACATACAGCCGCCACAAGGGCTCCAGGTGCCAGATGGGCACACTCTCAAACTCTTGAAGAGTCTATATGGGTTGAAACAAGCCCCACGCTGCTTCAACAAGAAATTTAGACAAGTCTTATCTGATCTAGGAATGCATCAAGTTTGCTCAGATCCTTGTGTCTTCACTAGTAAGACTGGAGAGTTGATCATACTCTCATTATACGTCGATGACGGTATTATCTTCAGTAAGAGTCGAAAATCAATCGAGGACCTGCTCAATGGTCTCAAGACTCACTTCGAGCTGAAGGTAATAACGAGCAACTACTTTCTCGGTCTAGAGATAGTTCAAGACAAGAGCAAGTCGACCATATTCCTTCATCAGCGCGCCTATGCGAAGTCGGTGCTCGAGAGGTTCGGCTTCTCGGACAGCCGTGCTGTTGGGACACCTTTAGAAGCAGGACATGTGCTCAACAAGCCAGAAATACTCGCAGGAGAACCAGTCGAGTTCCCATACGCAGAGCTCATAGGCAGCCTCAACTATTTGGCAACACGAACGAGGCCAGATATCGCCTACGCATTATCAGTATGTAGCAAGTACACGGACAAGCCTCGACAGCAACATGTTCAAGCGGCTAAACGAGTTTTGAGATACATACAAGGTACAATAGACATTGGTTTAATGTATAAGCCAGCTAGCAAGCCTCAACTACAGGTGTTTTCGGATGCAGACTACGCTGGCGACCACGACAACCGACGGTCAACAACAGGCATGGTCAGTTTTATCAACTCGGGACCCATCAGTTTTAAAGCTCAACAGCAACCGAGAGCAACGCTTTCCACCACAGAAGCGGAGTACATCGCGTGTACTGTAGCTGTGAAAGAGATCAAGTGGATCACTACGTTTCTTAACGAGCTAGGAATCTTGAAAGATTCAGGTGCAACTCTGCTCTGTGACAATCAGAGTGCCATTCGTCTGATCAAAAACTCTGAACTACATCAAAGAACGAAGC
>SNVD02009244.1:0-37762 GCA_013180625.2 Boswellia sacra | reverse complement strand
TATCTATCGAATCCCTAATTGAATATTTATATTGAATTTATGATATGCATGAGTATGCAATGAATGCTATGAATGATATTAATGAATTATATGAAGTGTTTAAAAATAGATTTACTTTTATTGTCGAATAACAATTGATGTAATCCTCCTCCTCTTTCCCCACATTTGAAGAAAGTTGTAATTCTATTGTCCTCATCTTTTTCTTTATATGAATATAGAACTACTATTAATTGAAAATCACCTACATGCTTATAAAAGAGAAAATTTGAAATGTATGCATAAAATGAACCACTTAAGCAGACTTTATAAAAATATAAGCTATTCTTATTTGGTATACCCTAGTGGAGGTTGGATTTAGATCTGAGCGAGGCAAATGGCTCGTACCTAACTGCCTGAATCCATCTCTGAAGGGATAAGAGTAGTTTGGGTCCTAAAGCGAGGGATTGGATCACCCCATTCATTCCCAATTGAATAATTGGGTGACAACTCCATTCTCTAGATATGCCCGTGGCTTATTTGTATTCCCTTAAGTCTTGAAAGAGGCTTTGACACAGTTTCGTAATCGCAAATATTCTAGCAGAATGAAAGCCTAGTTCATAGTGGTGGCTCCACTAGGGATGGGAGAAGTTGATTTTGATTGGGATACTAAATTCTAATAGCTTAGTTTGTTATTTTGAGCATTTGCATTGCTACACTTTGTGCACAATGATTTAAGGTTATTAAGACATATAGAGCCATGTTATGATAATCATGAAGAATCCAAAATCAACTTGAATGTTAGAATTAGGATAGAGAATCTTACATTCCCACATCTCATGATGATGACTTGGGAATGAGACCAAAAGTCCTAAGAAAGAGACTTGACCTCACGTGTGTGGGAGGAATAAGGTTGGAAGTTAAATCTCTGTCTATACCCTTGTATCAGGTTGCATCATATCATGCATATATGCATGCATGCATGGCAGTAGCACCTTTGTTTTGCAGCCATCATAGCTTAGGTTATACAAGGTGGTCGTTTAACAAGACAAGAGGAACCAATTGCTAAAATGGCTATACCAAACAATAATGCTGAAATGGCTCAAGTGTGGGCTAACATCACAGTACTCCAACAACAGATAGCCCAACAAAATAGGCACAACCAACCAAATTAAATATCGCTAAAAGGACATGGTGGTGAGACTAGCCAAGGCAGAGATAGGGGGAAAGGCCCAGCCATCCAAGACGAACCTGAATCGATTAACAAATTGGCCAAGGACATCGAGAAGGTCCGATCTCTTTTGAAGAAGAAAAGGTTGAAAGGGGTCGAAGACCTAGATGACATCTTGCTTATTGGGGATAGTGACTTGCCACTGAAATTTCGCATGCCAAATTTTCCGAACGAGAGGGCAATCCAAAGAAACATTTGAGATAGTATGTTGTTATCATTGTTACCACTCCTTTGACAAAGAAGTATATTTTGAAGTACTTCATGCTATCTTTAGAAGATGATACAATAGTATGGCATCATGATTTGCCCAATAAGGTCCACAAGATTGGGAAGAATGGTCCAAACAGTTTGTGGAGCAGTATCGCCATAATACCCAACTAAGGATAACCTTCACGGATTTAGAGATGACACGCCAAAAGCCCAATGAAACCTTTTCAGAGTACTTGGTCCGTTGGAGGGCCAAAGTAGCCAAGATGACCATGAGGCCTGCAAAGAAAGACCAGGTCCGTATGGTAATCAATATGGCGTATGCTTTTATCAGAGATAGGCTTGTAGGCTTTCCAATCAAAACTTTCAAAGACTTGTATGATTCGGGCATCCAAATAAAAGATTTGGAGGCCAGGCAGAAAAGAAGCATCAACAACTACCCTAGAAGAAATCAAGGATAGTATGATCAAACTATTGTGTCATACCACGAGGATGTAGAAGAGCATCAACCAAGAAAGTTCAGTCAATTGGGATGACCCTTATCTGAATTCTTTGAGGAGCTCTATGCCCTTGTGATATTTTCGCTAGTACCAAAGCCTCTATAAAACCCACGTCCGGCCAACAATAAGCATCACAAATATTGTGATTTCCACCAACAAACTGGCCATGTCACTAACAAATGCCACTGCCTTTGACATGAGATACAATATCTGATTGATAATGAAAGAATTCCTAATCCAGAGAAAGAATAATGATTTTTTGAAATGCTTTGCTTTAAGAATGTTATTTTGATGTTTGAACTAAAGGCATGTGAGATCTGTGTTCTTTTGATGATCATTGATAAAATCATGACACTCATTGGAAATAGATTGTTGGTAATGCATGAGATTGTATTGTCTGCATACATGACTTTTTTTGCTAAATGAGTTTTATTCTTGATTCTTCAAAATTTGAGCACAATAACCATGAATTTGAAACTTATGGAAACTTTATGTGAATAGAGCTTTGTAAGACTCTATAATTCATTTGATCACCACTTGAGGCAAAATCCTAGGCTTCACAATATGAGGGAGGTGATTTAGGCCTTCATTGGATCAATTGAACCTTTCAAGCCCACCTATGCTTATTCATTGTCCCTAGTGTAGCCATTGAGCCTAATCAAGCCTTTTCTTTGCCAAACCACAAAATTTATCCTAACATTAGAAAAATTTTTCCTACATAGTACCCTTCACTCATAACATATGAACATTCTACAAAAAAAGTATTGAGAGCCATGCTTATGGGAGAACAAGAGGAATTTGAGAAGTTTTGTGCAATTTTGAGCTAGAAGAAGAAAAAGAAAAAAAAAGAAAAAAGGAAAGAAAAGTGTTAATCCCATTGCTTGTTTGTAAAAAAAAAAAAAAAATTGTTAATCCTATTGCTTGTAAAGTTTAGTGTGTAACCACTCAAAATCAAAAGCAAAGTAGATGGGGTGGATGAAGACTTAAGGTTTAGAGGTGTAGCCATTTAAAATTGAAATAAACATGGTGATGAAAATAAGTTGATACTCTGAATTAAAACCTAGAATGGTTGTATGACTATGAGTAAGTTAACCTTATAATTTCCTTATCTTACCTTGACCCAAGCCTAACATTACAAGCTTGATAAAACCCTAATGATCTTTGATGTTGTGATGACCCTACGTTAGTGGAGAGTAGTGTGAAAAGCAGGCTTATGGTAGTCCTTCTATCTTTAGAGGTTGATCACTAGTTTCTATTTGCATAAAGCTATCCGAGTCTTAGCAAGTGAGGTATGATTGGCTATGCACACGCGCACACATGAAGAATCTTGAATGAAGCAATTCTAGCATTAGAATCGAAATTGTGAACAATTACGATGTCAATGCATTACCTTTGAGCTATCGAATTTGAGAAATCTTTTGAAGAATTCAAATGTGAACCAAATTGATGCACAACTCACATTTAGCATTCCAAGTTATTGTTGAAGGATATTGGATATGTTAAAAACATGTTAAGAAGAAGAAAATCTACCAGCAATTCCCATCAATGGTATCAAAGAAGGCAACCTTGCCACCAACAGTGAAGAAGCAAGATATGTGGAAGAAGTTAGCCATTTCGTCTAGTATGGATGTTTACAAAGAAGGAGGAATAATGCATTTGAAGCTAGATGAAGAAATTCCCTAAGATAATACTAAACTCTTTATACAAGGGGCAAAGAATTACTCAATCATCTTAAGAAAAGATAAAAAGCAGAGGGCAAAGAATTACCCTAACCATCTTGAAAATCATGGCAGATAGAACTGAATCAATCATCTCTAAGGAACCGTAAGAAATGGTGCTTGAAATAGGCAAACTGACTATTCACTGGAGGATTGTTTCGAGCATTTAAAGATTCATTGCACGAGTTCGTAGTACCAAAAGTCTCCCCCTGCTCATCGCAAAGTTATCCTTAATATCCTCTAATAAGAAGAACAAGTTAGCCTAAAGTCAATCCACCCCCTTAATGGTCACCTAACCCTATAGAAATACACATTTAGCATAAGCATACAACATGCATACATGAAGCATAAATCCTTTTCTTATAGGAAGCATAATCCAAAACGGAGCATAGTCTAGAAGTGATTGGATTTTGTAGAATCACAATGCAGTGTGAAATATTGGTAGTAATCGCAAAGGAAATAGGCTCAACACCTAAAGGAATAGCAGCAACAACATGATGTGCAAGCCGCCTGTATCAGACAACTCAATCTTGATGAGCCCAAATGGAAGAAGCACAATATGCAACCCATCTGGATCAGGTAATTTAGTCTTCATAAGATATAATAGAAGCAGCATGATGTGCAAGACACCAAGATCAGGCAATTCAGTTTTGATGAGACACAATGAAAGCGGCACGATGTGCAACTCACCTGGATCACACAATTCAGTCTCGATGAGACCCAATGAAAGTAGCATGATGTGTAAGTCATCTGGATCTGGCAGTTCAATCTCGATGAGACCTAGTAGAAGTAGCATAATGTACAAGCTACTTGGATCAGGTTTCTTAGTTCAACACGACCTAGCTTAGGCTTTTTGATTCAACACGATGTGCAAGCCACCTAGATCAGGCTCTTCGGATTAGCATGATGTGCAAGGCAACTAGATCATACTCCCAAGTCAGCACGATGTGCATATTGCCTGGATCCGATAGCTCAGTCTCAATGATGTTGACCCAGGTATGGCAACCCAAGAGGGGGGGTGAATTGGGTTTTTATTTATCAAAACGGATTTAGAAAACTTTTATTGAAAGATCAAAATTATATAACTCTTTCTTTGAGAATGAAGGTGAAGAAGATGAAATTAGAATTTATCAAAGATGCAATCAAAAGAATAATAATGATAAACAATCACAAGTGCAAGTAAATGTAAAGAGGAAAGGGATAGAGAGAGTGCAAAATAAATTTACGTGGTTCGGCAAACCTTGCCTACGTCCACGGGCTCCTAGCTCCACGAGCTAAGCTTTCCACTAAGTTATAGAAATCTTTACGACTTGCTTGATGAACAAGCTCACCAAGACTTTTTCTTTCAACCCTTGATAACACCACACCAAGAGTTCTTCTTGATGAACAACCTCACCAAGGCAACTTCCTTCAACTCTTGATAACACCACACCAAAAGTTCTTCTTGATGAACAACCTCACCAAGGCAACTTCCTTCAACTCTTGATAACACCACACCAAGAGGTCTTCTTGATGAACAACCTCACCAAGGCAACTTCCTTCAACTCTTGCTAACACACAACAAGAGTTCTCTCAAGGATAACTATTATCCTTTACAATAATATCTCACTCTCACCACAATACAAGAACAAAGATAATTTTTACAACAAAAGTATAACTCTCTTCAAAGAGTAGATAAATAATATAAAAGCTCTCTAGACGTGATATTTCTCTTGCTTTTTGCTTGATAAAATGCTTCTCTTGCACTTCTTGAATGCATGGGAGAATGGCTCCTTTTATAGGCAAATGAGATGAACTTAATCAAGTGAAGACACCAACTCCAAATTTTCTGCCCACCATAAAAACCGTAATTTTGTCTTCCATTTTTGTCAATGTTCCGTTTGAAATTTGAAAATATGCAAAACATAAAAGATTTTCACATTTGAATAAGCTTTCCAACGCATTAAGAATCAAGTCATTTGGATATCTGTAGCTCAAGATGTGGCCAAAACACCATTCGGTGCTCATGTGACTTGATTTTTCTTTCTTGTGTCAGTCCACCAAATTGAACGATAATTCTGTCAGCCTTCCGTTTGAAATTTGAATTTCTTCAAAACATGAAAGATCTGCATATTTGAATAATATTTCCAAAACATTAAGAATAAAAGCATTTGGATATCTCTATCTTAAGATATGGCCAAAACACAATTCGGTGCTCATGTGACTTGATTTTTCTTCTTTGTGTCAGTCTACCGAATTGCATGTCAATTATGTCGGCCTTCTGTTTGAAATTTGAATTTTTCAAAACATATGAAATGTTCCTCATTAAGTCATCTTTCCAATGCCACAAGAATCAAGTCATTTTGATTTTTGTAGCTCAAGATATGTCCAAAGGAGTATTTGGTGCTCATGTCAGCTGCTTCCATTTGTCTTTCAACTTGCATGATGATTTGGACAACCTTGCACTTGAAATTTGAATTTCATTAAAACATATGAAATGTTATAAATTGAGTAAGCTTTTCAAAGGCTCAAGAATCATGTCATTTGGATATTTGTAGAGATATATATGACCAATTGATTGAACATTACTCATGTGACACATTCCTTGAGTCAATCCTTGTTCTTAAACTTTTGTGCCTTTAACATGTAGTTTTCTCCTTAGCTTCAACACTTCATTTTAATAAGCCTCTTCTTGATTTTAAAATTATTTCAATGATCTTACTCTTGCACATAAATAAACATGTTAGTAAATCTCAATTAATCAATGTGTATTGTTATCATCAAAATTATCATGTAGCCTTGGTAGAACCAAGTTTGAAATGCAAAGATCCAGGTACATTTACCATTCCATGCACCATTGGTAGAACCAAGTGTGAAAGGGCTATGTTAGATTTAGGAGCATCTATTAATGTCATGCCATATTCTATTTATGCTTCTTTAAATCTTGGACCTCTTGCGAAAACTAGTATTACCATTCAACTTGCTGATCGTTCTAATGCATATCCCAAGGGAGTTGTGGAAGATTTGTGTGCAGGTGAATCAAATTGGTTTCTTTTGTTTTTCCCCAGCAGACTTCTATGTTCTTGAAATGGAGGATGAGACATCTCCTAATCCAACACCAATTATTTAGGAGACCATTCTTGAAAACGCTCGAACTAAGATTGATGTTCATGATGGCACTCTCAATGGAATTTGATGCAAGGTGATCAGTTGTCAATATTTGAGCAATCGAGGTACCATAGGGACTTGCATTCTGTTTTTGCAGTTGAGTTATGATTCTTTGCCCACAACAAACATTTGAGTTAAACTCGCAAGAATGGATTGGCATGTTTTTATTAGCTATTGTGAGAACATAGGGACAGAAAATTCTAAGGAATCAAGAATTTTTATACAAGTGTCCAAAGAAATGGAGGAAGCTATGGCCTGCTTAGATAAGACTATAGCTATAATCACAAACAGGTATGATGTTTCGTACATTAAATTGCCTTTATCTAATGAGAAACTTCTTCCTTCTGTGATGAAAGCCAATACCTTAGAGCTTAAGCTACTTCCAGATTATTTGAGGCATGTGTTTTTGGGTGAGAATGATTCTTTACCAGTTATAATAGAAATGGGCCTTGCACCACTACAAGAAGAGAAACTCGTCCAAGTACTTAGAGATCACAAAATAAATATTGGGTGGACGATTGCTAACATCCAAGGCTCAGCCATATGCATGCAACAATTCTTGTTGGAAAAAGGATCCAAGCCCACTAGAGAAGCACAGCGGAGATTGGACCCTCCCATGATGGAACCAACGTCGGGCTGAGGACGTTAAACCAAGCGCTTATTGGGAGGCAACCCAATGTTTTTGAAAAATAAATAAAAAAAGAAAAGAAAAAATAAAATAAGGTAATAATGATCGATTTTTATGTCTCGAGGAGATTCCTTTCGTAGGCCATCAAATTGATCAGGTTTTATCTCTCTTTGCCATCTGTCTTATTTGTTTTTATATTTTTTATTTGTTTTGACTTTTGTTTGCTATTGCGTTGTTATCTCTTTTATGTATCTTTAGTTTCGTTTCTGCTCTTTTCTTTTCCTTCCTTTTGTTTAATTTGATTATTTCGTACTTCGAATTCATTTGTGCAACAGCTTGAGGAAACAACGAAACAGAGTTGAAGCCATTGTTCGAAGGTTTGAAACGTGCATATCTGGCAGAAGAACAAACTCAATCGCATTATCGGTAATATCTCTCCTTTTCTTCTCTTCAATGGATGCTGATATCTTTCTGTCGAACCTTCGTAAATATTTTCCCTCACTTCCTCAAAATGCTATGTCCAAAATTTATAAAGTACGGATGACTAGACTTTGGGCGTTGATGCTCCTAAATGTGCCTGCTGATATCCGATGGCTTATCGAAGCCAAGGTGAGATTGTCCGGTGAGCCGGACATTAATCTCACAAAATACATGCCTGGGCTAGGAAAGAGCTACTACGCCAAGAGGCGAAGAGCGAAAAGGTTACAAGTATGGTATAAATGTGCTAGATGGAATTGTAACCAGACTTGTCGTTCATTAGGTTTTGCGTCCAGGAATAGAGAAGATAAACTTTCATTTATTAAGAATGGTTTGAGTAATGAGTCGCTGGATAATGTTTTGTTAACTCTCGAGTCACATTCTTGTGGACTTGTTCAGCGTGAATTGCGTAATCTATGGACACAATTTCGTGATGAATTGCAGTGTTATAGTCTAGGGAATCTGACTAAAAACGACCCTGTTTGCCAGTTTATAAGAAAACTGGATGGGAAGCAAATCCCCGAATCATAGAAGGCATTTCAGCCGTTACTGGACGTAAAACCAGAGGAAGATGTGAGCCACAATCACAACTACTGTATATTTGAATGTGTGTTGTTGTTGTCGAATTTTATTTCTTTCTTGTTTCGTTTGATCTGATTATCAGTGTTGTTTTTGTGTTGTTGTTGTTTGTTGATTTTGTTTGTTTTAATTTCAAGTTTTCTTTTTGACAAACCAGATGACTACCCCATGATATAAGCACACGTGGAAAACAAGTGTGGAGGTTTTCTCAACCTCCGCCGAAAGTATATCTTTACTTTTCATGCTTCACGTGGGAGACAAGTGTGGCGGTTTTGTCAAATCTCGCCGAAAGTATATCTGCATTTTTCATATTTCACGTGGGAGACAAGTGTGTAGGTTTTGTCAAACCTCGTCGAAAGCATATCTAATTTTTTCAAATCTTGGGGCGATAAATCTGTATCGAGCAACCCCCACCGAAAGTATGTCCCCATGTGTCAAAATTTGAGAGTTTTATGGGTGTATATATACATTCTGCATATTTTCATATGTCATTCCATAACCTGTCTTGCAATTGAAAAGCATAATATCTAACGTGCCTTACACAAGATTAGAGCACATGTAGAAATGGAGAAAACACCAATTCGGCGATTCCGCAATATATGCGTATTTTGCGGATCGCAATTTGGTAAAGATGGAGAGTTTACCACAGCAGCTCTTGATTTTGGTAGGACATTAGCTGCGAGGGGTATTAATTTGATTTATGGAGGGGGTAGTCTTGGGTTAATGGGGTGTGTGTCAACAGATGCTTCCCTAGGAGGGAGCAAAGTTCTCGGCATTATCCCTAAACCATTAGCTATACGAGATATCATAGGCAACACAATCGAGGAAGAGTTACAGGTCTCTAGCATGCATGAGCGTATTGCACATATGGTTGTTAAGTCCGATGCATTTATAGCTTTGCCTGGTGGTTTATGGTACATTAGAGGAGATATTTCAAATCACCTCCTGGGCACAGCTAAACATCCATCGGAAACCCATTGGTTTGTTAAATGTCAATAATTTTTTGATGGTTTGTTGTCCTTTCTTGATCAAGCTATAGAAAAAAACTTCATCTCACCGTCGGCGAGGCAAATCCTGGTTACAGCTTCAACTGCAGGGGAGTTAATTGACAAACTACAAGAATTCGTCTATTCGCCTGATCCAAAAACGGCTCGGATAGATTGGTTTGGAGAAGGCAATAAAAGGCGTAGACTGGATTTAACGCTCCATCTGTAATCTCTATCTATTGGTTTGCTTCGTTTTTGTTTACTTTCTTTTTAGTGTGTTTATTTGAGATTTTTCATGTCATTTCTTTTGATTTTTTTTCAGGTTATTTCTTTTTCCCCAGGTAATATTTTCTAATCATGGCTTTTAGAGTGGTGGCTTAAAAAGTTCAATTCCTCTTGAAATGCATTCTGGATCTCTTCAATCCATAATGGCTGAATAAGGAGGCTAACTTCTAAACTTTTTAGGCCCATTCTAACTGACTTGTTTTTGTTTGCTGGCTTGTTGGACTTTGTTATTTTATGAGTAAGTTTATTTTTGTGTAATTTGGAGTTGTTATGTGTTTTTGTCTTTATCAGTTTCGATTAAAAAAAAAAACATTGTGGAAAAACCTGAGAATGGCAGAATATGGGGTTTCCTTAACTCTTGAAACGCATTCTCTCTAAATAAATCTGTAGTTTGTTTATTTCATGATTGTTTGAAGTGTCTTGTTTCTTGTTTTGTTCTTTCATAATAAAGGTATATAGGCTGGAAACCTTAAGTCGGCGGGCTACTGGTCCTAAGGATTGTTGAAATATACAATCTTGACTCAGGTGTAACAACGCCACGTACCTCTTTTCTTGCATTTTGTGGGTCGATGAAAGATAATGATTGAATTAAGAATAACTCTTGGAAAATGATAAATGATGCATGGATCTGTGTGCTTGAAATGTATATTGGTTTTTGCTTTACCTTTGATTCCTTGCGCAACATTGAGCACTGAGCTATTATCACTGAGTTATTTGTTCACTTAGAGAAAGTTTATGTAATTTAAATGTTTCTTCAGATTTCAATGAATTCTAGAACTTGTTTGATGGTCACTCGATGCGAAATCCTAGACTGTGCAACATTGGGGAAATGATTTAGGCCATCTTTGGACCGTTTGAGCCTTAATAGCCAACCTTAATTGAAATTGATCCCTAGTTACCCCTTTGAGTCTCTGTAAGCTTTTTTTTTTGTTAACTCACTAAAAGATTTCCTAACCTCAAATGAATTTTTTTCCAAACAGTTTGTCCCTTACCTATGAGCATGTAGATCATTCATGATTACATTTTGAGCTATGTTCTATTTTTGGGAAGTTAAAGGACGTTGGATTGTGCCATGAGCAATGAAAGTGAGTTTTATTGTGTTAGTAAAAAAAAAAAAGAAAGAAAGAAAGAAAAAAAACACTCTGTACTTATCTTCCACGTACATTGAGGACAATGTATTGTTTAAGTGTGGGGGAGGGGAATTGCAGCAATTAAAAAAAAAAAGAAGGAAAAAAAAAGAGAAAAGAAAGAAAAAAAAGCAAAAAGAGATCTATACCCTTGAGTGCTATTAAAAAGAATGAAACAACAAAGTGTGGGGGTGCAATTTCTTTTGTGTTAAAAAAAACATTAATAAAAAGAGAGATCGAGTGCTGTGAATAAATTTGGGGGAGTCGCTTGGTGAATTCGAACGAATTTTTTTTTTTATGTTATGTGGTTGAGCTCTACATAATCTTGAATGATTTATGTGTTTGTAGGTGATTTGAGCCAAATTCTTATCCTTTATCATACCTTCACCCAAGCCAAACGTTGCAAGCTTAATAAAGTCCTACTTGATCCTTGGTATTATGCTTGTCTATATTGGTGGAGAGTGACTTGAAAAGCAGGCCTATGGAGTTCATTTATACACATATCTTCAATATTAAATACGATTCATTTTTATGCATAAACTCATTCGAGTTACAAGTGATTATGTGAAAATGGCTCTACACACACACAAAAGGAATTAAAGTAGAGCGAAACTAATCTTTGAAATGAAATTTTTGATCAAGTGCATAATTTTGAAGTTTTCCTTGGGTTATAATTAAGTACAATCTTTGAGGCCTATTTGCAAGTTGAAGCATTTGTGTTGTTTTAATTTTTCTTTGATTCTGTTTCGATCTAATATCGTGGTAGTTGCTCGAGGACTAGCAAAGTCTAAGTGTGGGGGAATTTGATAGGTGTCTATTTATGTATTACTTTTATATCAATTCGTCCATGTTTCTTTGCTATATTCCTGGGTATTTTTATGTTTTTGTGTGGTTTTGATGTTTGTAGGAGTTTTGGAGCAACTTGCACAAAAATGGAGTAAAACCCTTCATTTTCATCTCTGCTAATCAGCCAATTTCTCGGAGTTGATTGTATCGATATACAATTAACCGGATAACATGCTATATACCATTGAAAAGCTCTCGAAGTCTATTTTTTGGAGAAATTTAAGGTTCACGAATTTATGTAGTGTACCGAAAGTTGTGATAAAAATTGTATGAGAAGTGTATATTTGTAATTCCATATATCACTGTAGCATGTTATTAAATACGGGGCACTGTAGCAAGTTATTATAGCAGAGTATTTAAACACATTTTAGGGTTTTATTTTCATAACTTGAAGAGGGGAGAACGTGAGAGGAGGCTGCATTTCTGGATTTCTCTCATCCCTTGGAGTTCTTGAAGGAGAAAGAGGATTTTGAAAGAGGAGGAACTACAATTCCAAGAAGATTCATCTACAAAGAAGATTTTCAAAGAATTTGCTAAGTTCTTTCTTTCCTTTTCATTTCTGGAATTTCTCTGTATTGTATTTGTTATTCTGATTGAATATGTGTAACTAAATCTGAATTGGTTGAGGGTGATTTCAAAGCCCTTGATATGGAGTTTGTGAGTTGATTGTGTAAGAAATTTTTATCCAATTCTCTAATTGAAGTTGCTTGTATTTTCCCATATCTAATGCTTATGATTGCTTGCTGATTGTATTTGGAATGGCCAACTGAATATAATCTGGTTGTTGTCTATTGTTAGAGTAGAAATCTTGATCCGTAATTGTCTTGAATTTCTAATCCTTAGTAGCAAAATTGTGATCTGAGATTGCAATTGGAGAATACAACCTAAGTTAAATAATCCGAACTTGTGTGGTTATTGCTTAGATCAACCTATCTTTCTTATCGTAATGTTTCCATTGAATTAAACTCAGAGAGCTTGTTCTAGGTTGTTTAATGGATAGAGATTAAATAAAGAGCTTGTTTTATTTAACAAAAAGTAAGGAAAGATTGGGGTAATAGAGCTTGTTATTATCTACGGTTGATAACTTCAATGCTGTAATTAGATGACAATTCTACAATTAATTCGCAAATCCATATCTTGTGGTAGAGAAGGATCCCTTAACCAGCTTTCTCGCATTGATTTTTCATTCAAATTTACTTTCTGTTTTGTTATTCTTTACTTGCATTCTTATTTCATTTAGTAAAGCATTCAACAAAAATCCCCCTGTTTAGTTTATTGTTGCTGGAAATAACAAATTCAATTAGAATCAATCCTCGTGGGAACGATATCTTACTTATCACTGTATTACTTGTGCGACTAGTAACTATTCCCGTTTGAACGCCATCAGCCGCAGACCATTCTTGCTGACCTCTAGCAAGCTGAATAGTGTTGGGTTTGAGTTTTTAAAAGAGCTTTACAAGGATGATCCCAGATTCGGCAAAATATGGAGTAACTGTAATGAGTTGTCATCATAACCAATTTGCTTGCAAGATGGTATCTACCAAGGCAAACCAATTGTGTTAGTCCTCAATGTTCCTTGAGAGAATTAATCATAAATGACGCACATGGGCAGTGGCATTAGCGGTCATTTTGGGTGAGACAAAAACTATCGCTATTGTGACAGGAAAAACTTCATTGGCCGAAGATGGGAAATGGATGTGTATGATGACACGTGAAGAGGGTACAATTGTCAATGTGGCAAAAAAGTCATGAGTAGAACAATGGTTTGTACACTCAATTACATGTTCCTAATGATCATCGGGAAGATGTAGCTTAGATTTTGTGGTGGGATTGCCTGAAACACAGCGAAAACAAAGATTCAATCATGGTGGTGGTTGCCCGATTTTCTAAAATGGCTCATTTTGTCCCTTGTAACAAGATAAATGATGCGACTCATGTGGCCGATTTGTACTTCAAGGAGATTGTGAAATTGCATGGCATTCCTAAGGCCATAGTCTCAGATCGTGATCCAAAGTTCTTATCTCATTTTTGGCATACACTTTGGAAAAAGCTGGGGACTACACTCACCTTTAGTTCATCTCATCATCCTCAAACAGATGGACAAACTGAAGTTATCAACAGAAGCTTAGGAAATCTTCTGAGGAGTTATGTTGGTAAGAATTTACGGTAATGGGATCTTGTTTTACCCCAAGTTGAGTTTGCTTACAACAGATAATCAAGTCAAACCACTGGTCATAGTCCTTTTGAGGTTGTTTATGGCAAGAATCCAATAAGTCCTCTGGATTTAGCTCCTATTCCTTCCAAAACTCAATTTAGCAGTGATGCAAAGGAGAGGGCTAAGAACATCAAGAAGCTGCATGAACAAGTTCGAGAGAAGATTTTGAAGCAAAATGAGAAGTATAAAGCTACAGCAAACAAACATCGGAAGTATGCTGAGTTCAAAGAAGGAGATCTAGTGTGGATACACCTTAGAAAGGAAAGGTTTCCTCCAGGCAAATATGCCAAGTTGAAGCCTATAGCTAATGGACCATTCAAAGTCTTACAACGCATTGGAGAGAATGCTTACAAAGTTGAGCTACCTGAGCATTACGGTGTTTCCAACACATTCAATGTCTCTGACCTTAGTCCTTATCTTGGTGAAAACAACAACCAAGACTCGAGGTCGAGTCTTTCTCAACCAGGGGAGCTTGACACAGCAGTGTTACAATCCATGGGATTCATGATAGATCATCAAGGGGTGCAAATTATTACAATGGTCAAGAGTGCACATGAACCAGAATGAGGGGTAATTTTGTAAAAGAACTGATATTGCTGTGCAGAGAATTAAATGTCAAGATTTATGGCTGTAAAAGATCTTAAAGTCAGCTTTCTAACACATTTGTCAATGTGTCATTTGGAGTTGTCTGCAGGAATTTATGACTATCTCTTCACAGCTGGTTCATAATGAATGCTGCATTAAAGTCCACATTAGAATTTGAATTTTCTAGCTTAGTTGGTTGGAATTTGAATTTCTAGTTACCTAATGAGTTTACTTATGAGTCTTAGTTAAAATGAGTTGTCAATGTACCTCATTGGGCCATCTTCGTACTATGGATCGACTATGAAGTCATGGCATGTTATCTTCTTCAGGTTGTGTTCTCTGTGCCTCAGCAAATGAGACGCACGAGCATCTTTTCTTCAGCTGTCCTTTCTCGTCTTCTGTATGAGGGGAGATTTCAGCTAAGACTCTTATTTTTTGGCCATCTTCTGGTTGGCTCTCTCTACTTCATTGGGCTTCTCTTCATCTTCAAGGCAGGAAGAATTTTGGGCGTATCCTTGCACGTTTGGTTTTCTCTGCTACAGTTTATTTTCTATGGTATGAGAGGAATGATCGTGTGTATCAGCAGCGACATCGGACTCGTCGTCAGGTGATTGATGAGATTTTTGCATTGGTCCGCTCTCGGCTTCTTACCATTGAGGCCAAGTATGTGATCACTCCTCAGCTTCGTGCTATATGGGGCCTTCGTTATTAGTTGGTTTTTTTGAGTTTTGTTTTGTTTAATTGGGCACATGCGCCCTTTTGTTGCATTGTCTTGGGAATGTTAGCTTTGTTGCGGTCGTTATTGGGCCTACGCGCCTTTTCTTTTTTGTTTGGGCCTTTTGGCTCCATATCTCGCTTTTTGTTTGAGGCCTTTGGGCTTCGTTTTTCTTCCTTTTGGACTTGTGAGTACTAAGTACTCTTCTTGGGGTATGCCCCTCGTATTTTGTACAATCTTTTTTCTTTTTATGTGAATAGTAATTTTTCCAAAAAAAAAAAAAGAGTTGTCAATGTAGTAGTTGAGCTGTAATTGTTGAAATCATTTAATTATTGTCTTTTACCTATGCTTGGAGGGTTGTTCCAAGTTATTTAAGTTCTAAAGTTGTATATTCAAGGCAATGAAGTTTTGAATTCGAATTTGAGTGAAATTTCAGTGTTTATACTGATTTCTTCTTAACTCTGTATCTCTTGGTGGATTCCATAGAGTGGTGAGTTAGTTTAAGCCTTGTATCCTTGGTTTACATCATTGGATGTTCCATTTTATTTGTTCCAGCCATTGGTTGAGTTGATAATCAACTTGAAGATCCTATCCTGATCTATTACAATCCAGTAGCCCAGTATCACATTGGACCACAAAATGCAAGAAAAGAGGTACGTGACATTGTTAGACCTGAGTCAAGATTGTATATTTCAATAATCCTTAGGATCAGTAGCCCGCAGACTTAAGGTTTTCAGCCTATATACCTTTATTAAGAATGAACAAAACAAGAAACAAGACACTTCAAACAATAGTAAATAAATAAACCATAAATTTATTTAGGTAGAATGCGTTTCAAGGGTTAAAGAAACCCCATATTCTGCCATTCTCAGGTTTTTCCACAATTTTTTTTAAATCGGACCTGATAAGACATAAAAAAACATATAACAACTCTAAATTACATAAAACTAAACTTACTCATAAAATAAAAAAAAGTCCAACAGTCAGTAAACAAAATAATTTAATTAGAATGGGCCTAAAAAGGTTCTAAGTTAGCCTCCTTATTCAGCCATTATGGATTGTAGAGATCCAGAATGCGTTTCAAGAGGACTTGAACTTTTTAAGCCACCACTCTAAAAGGTTAGATTAGAAAATATTACTTGGGGCAAAAGAAATAACCTGAAAAATCTGAAAAGAAATAACCTAAAAAAATCCCAAATAAACACAATAAAAAGAAAGCAAACAAAAGTGAAGCAAGCCAGCAGATAAAGATTACAGGTGGAGGGTTAAATCTAGTTTATGCCTTTTACTGCCTTCCACAAACCAATCTATTCGAGCTATTGTTGGATCAGGCGAATGGACAAATTCTTGTAGTTTGTCAATCAACTCCTCTACAGTTGAAGCTGTAACCAGGATTTGCCTTGTCGACTGTGAGATGAAGTTTTGTTCTACAGCTTGATCAAGAAAAAACAACAAATCATCAAAAAAATTATTGACATTTAACAAACCAATGGGTTTCGATGGATGTTTAGCTGTGGCCAACAGGTGATTTGAAATATTTTCTCTAATGTACCATAACCATCGGGCAAATCTATAAATGCATCAGAATTAAGAAGCATATGTGCAATATGCTCATGCATGCTTAAGACCTGTAACTCTTCCCCCATTGTTTTGCCAATGATATGTCGTACAGCTAATGGTTTAGGAATAATGCCGAGAACATGGCTCCCTCCTAAGGTTACAGCTATTGACACACACCCCATTAACCCAAGACTACCCCCTCCATAAACCAAATAAATATGCATCTCAGCTAATACCTTGCCAAGATCAAGAGTCGCTGTTGTAAACTCTCCATCTTTACCAAATTGAGATCCACAAAATACGCATACATTTCAGAATCGCCGAATTGGTGTTTTCTTTATTTCTACATGTGCCCTAACTTTGTGTTAGACAATGATGCACGTTAGGTGTTATGTTTTTCAATGGCAAAAGAGGTCATAATAATGACATTTGAAAATATGGAGAATGGACGGGTGCACATGTAATACTCTCAGATTTGATACATGGGGACATAATTTCGGTGAGGTTTACTCGATGCATATTTATCGCCCCAAGAGTTGAAAAAAAATGAGATATGCTTTTAGCGGGGGTTGCTCGATGCATATTTATCTTCCTAAGATTTGAAAAAATTGAGATATGCTTTCGGTGGGGGTTGACAAAACCTCCACACTTGTCTCCCACGTGTGCTTATGTCATGGGTAGTCATATGGTTTGTCAAAAAGGAAAACTTGAAATTAAAACAAACAAAATCAACAAACAACAACACAAAGACAACACTAATAATCAAATCAAACGAAACAAGAAAAATAAATTTCAACAATAATAACGCACATTCAAATATACAAGTAGTTATGATTTTGACTCACATCTTCCTCTGGTTTTATGTCCAGTAACGACTGAAATGCGTTCTATGAGTCAGGGATTTGCTTCCCATCCAGTTTTCTTATAAACTGGCAAACAGTATCTTTTTTAGTCAGATTCCCTAGGCTATAATGCTGCAGTTCATCACAAAATTGTGTCCATAGATGAAGCAAATTCACGATGAACAAATCCACAAGAATGTGACTCAAGAGTTAATAAAACATTATCCAGAGACTCAATACTCAGACCATTCTTAATGAATGAAAGTTTATCTTCTCTATTCCTGGACACAAAACCTAATGACTGACAAGTCTGGTTACAATTCCATCTAGCACATTTATAACATACTTGTAACCTCTATGCTCTTCGTCTCTTGGCGTAGTAGCTCTTCCCTAGACCAGGCATGTATTTTGTGAGATTAATATCAGGCTCACCGGATAATCTTACTTTGGCTTCGATAAGCCACCGGATATCCGCAGGCATTTTTAGGAGCATCAACATCCAAAGTCTAGTCATCCGTACTTTACAAATTTTGAACATAGCATTTTGAGGAAGTGAAGGGAAATATTTACGAAGGTTTGACAGAAAGATATCGGCATCCATTTAAGAGGAGAAAATGAAAGATATTATCGATAATGCATTTGAGTCTGTTCTTCTCCAAGATATGCACGCTTCAAACCTTCAGGCAATGGCTTCAGTTCCCATTTGGGTGTTTCCTCAAGCTGTTGTACAAATGAGCGCAAAGCACGGAATAATCAAATGAAACAAAAGAAACGAAAAGAAAAGAGCAGAAAAGAAAATAAAGACACATAAAAGAGATAACAACACAAAGCAAACAAAAGTAAAAAACAAGCAAAAAACAAATAAGACAGATGGCGAAGAGAGATAAAACCTGATCAATTATGATGGCCCACAGAGAAATCTCCTCAAGACACAAAAATTGATCATTACTACCTTATTTTCTTCTTCTTTTTTTTATTATTTATTTCTCAAATACATTGGGTTGCCTCCCAATAAGCGCTTGGTTTAACGTCCTCAGCCTGACGTTACCTACCCTCACCCATCAAGATAAGTTGGCTCATAGAGAGGTACCTCCTCGATTCATGCATCGTTGAATTTTCATAATAAGGCTTCAACCTATATCCATTCACCTTGAATACTTTGTCAGTTTTCAAGCTCTTGATTTCCACTGCACCATGAGAAAAGATATCAGTAATAACAAAGGGTCCAACCTATCGAGAATGTAATTTACCTGGAAATACTTGAGACGAGAATGAAATAAAAGGACTTTCTGTCCTACTTCAAAATTCTTTCGGGAGATCATCTTATCATGAAATGCCTTAGTTCTCTCCTTGTAAATTTTTTAGTTCTCATAGGCATCATTTCTAAGTTCTTCCAATTCTTGCAGTTGAAGCTCCTTTTGTTCACCAGCAGCATCCATCTCCACGTTACACAGCTTTACTGCCCACCATGCTTTGTGTTCGAGCTCTACTGGAAGGTGGCATGGCTTACCGTAGACTAACCTATACAGAGACATACTAATAGGTGTCTTGTAAGCAGTCCGGTATGCCCATAGTGCATCATCAAGTCGTAGGCTCCAATCTTTTCTGTTCGGATTTACTGTCTTTTCGAGGATGGACTTGACTTCTTGATTTGAAACTTCAACTTGACCACTAGTTTGTGGATGATATGTAGTAGACACCCTTTAAGTGATGCTGTATTTCTTGAGCAAGGCTTCAAATGATCTGTTACAGAAGTATGTCCCTCTGTCGCTAATTATGGCTCTTGGTGTTCCAAATCTTGCAAAAATGTTAGATTTCACAAAATCTACAACAACTTTAGAATCATTAATTCTCGTAGCTTTTGCTTCCACCCATTTAAAAAAATAATCCACAGCAAGTATAATGTAAACATTACCAAAAGATGAAGGAAAAGGACCCATGAAATCAATACCCCACACATCAAAAATCTCAACAATAAGTATAGAGGTTTGTGGCATTTGATTTTTGGCACTTAAATTACCTGTCCTTTGACAACGGTCATAAGCTTTGCAAAAGAGATATGCATCTTTAAACAAAGATGGCCAGTATAATCCACAATCAAGAACTTTGAGGGCTGTTCTTTTTGGTCCAAAGTGACCTCCATATGCATATGAATGACATATGGTTAAAATTAAATGAAATTCAGATTCATAAACGCACCTTCTTATAACTTGGTCAGAACAATGCGTCCATAAGTACAGATCATCCCATATGTAATGCTTGGCAATGTTTTTGATCTTGTCTCTTTGAGCTCGAGTCAAGTCATGTGGCAGCTTCTTGGTAACTAAGTAGTTGACAATATCTGCAAACTAAAGGGCTACTGCACGTAGAGACAGTAATTGTTCATCCGGAAAACTTTCTTGTAATAGGAGTGCATCCTCATCATGGACAAGAAAACTAAGATGGTCTGCAACTAAGTTTTCACTTCCCCTCTTATCTTTGATCTCTAAGTCAAATTCC
This sequence comes from Boswellia sacra, assembly GCA_013180625.2. Classification (NCBI taxonomy): domain Eukaryota; kingdom Viridiplantae; phylum Streptophyta; class Magnoliopsida; order Sapindales; family Burseraceae; genus Boswellia; species Boswellia sacra. Next base: position 17,639 of record SNVD02009244.1, on the reverse strand, counting down.
TGTAAGAGGAGTATTCACCTAATAAGCCTTGGTTTAGCATCCTTCTTTGTGAGCAAGTACCTTAAGGCCGCATGATCAGAATAAACGGTTACTTTAGTACCAATCAAATAAGAACGAAATTTTTCTAAACCGAAAATAACCGCTAGTAGCTCTTTCTCAGTGGTAGAATAATTAAGCTGAGTATCATTTAAAGTCCGAGATGCATAGTAAATGGCATGTGGAATTTTGCCAATTCATTAACCCAAGACGACACCCACAGCATAGTCACTTGCATCGCACATGATCTTGAATGGATGATCCCAATTTGGAGATTGGATCACTGGAGCCGAAGTCAAGAGTTCCTTCAGTTTCTCAAATGCCTTATTGCATTTCTCATCAAATTCAAAGACCACATCATTCTGTAGCGATCTGCATAGGGGCAATGCTATCTTCGAAAAATCTCTTATGAACCTACGATAGAAACCAGCATGACCAAGAAAAGAATGAATATCGCGCACACTTGTGGGGGGTGGTAAGGAATATATAAGGTCTATCTTAGATTTATTAACTTCAAGATTTCTAGTCTAGTAATAGACAATATCCAGATTATATTCAGTTGGCCACCCAAATACAATCAGCAAGCAATCATAAGCATTAAATATGGGAGAATACAAGCAACTTCAATTAGAGAATTGGATAACAATATCTTGCACAATCAACTCGCAAAAACCATATCAAGGGCTTTGAAATCACCCTCAACCAATTTAGATTTAGTTACACATATTCAGACATAATACAAATACAATACAATATGGAGACATTCCAGAAAATGAAAGGGAAAGGGAAAACTTAGCAAATTTGATGAAAATCTCTTAAGATTGTAGTTCTTCCTCTTTCCAAGCCTTCTTTCTCCTTCAAGAACTCTAGGAAATGAAAGAAATCCAGAGCTGCAGCCTCCCACACGTTCTCCCCTCTTCAAGTTATGAAAATAAAACCCTAAAATGTATTATACATGCTATAGTGATTTGTGGAATTACATTTCTACACTTCTCACACTGTTTTGATTATAACTTTTGGTACACTAAATGGATTCATGAACCGTAAATTTCTCTAGAAAATAGACTTCGAGAACTTTCCAACGGTATATAACATGTCATCTGGTTCATTGTATATCAATACAATTAAATCCGAGAAAACGGTTGACTAGCAGAGGTGAAAATGAAGGGTTTTACTCCATTTTTGTGCAAGTTGCTCCAAAACTCCTACAAACATCAAAACCACACAAAAACATAAAAATACCAAGGATTATAGCAAAGAAACATAGACAAATTGATATAAAAATGATACATAAATAGACACCTATCATTGCTCTTGATGGTGACCTTGTTAAGTGCCCGATAGTTGATACACATACGGAGGGATCCATCCTTCTTCTTTTGGAAAAGGACGGGTGCACCGTATGGAGCTTTCGAGGGCTGGATGTATCCCGCATCAAGGAGATCTTGAGTCGCTTTTTCAACTCCGCAAGTTGGGGTGGCGTCATGTGGTAAGGCGCCATGGCTGGGGGTTTGGCACCGAGCTCCAGCTCGATTTGGTGATCCACTTCCCTTCGTGGAGGCAACTTTTTTGAAAGCTCTTGGGGCATGGTGTCCTTGTACTCCTCAAGGACGGCTTGGACTCGTCTTGGCAATAGGTCCTTGGAAATGGTGATGTCCTCCCCATCGTTTAATTCTCGAACGGTGGCAAGGAAACTTGGATCCTTTCTCATCCCTCGTTTGAATTGTAGCGCAGATAGCAGTTTACTCTCCACCTTCACTGCACATTCTGCCATAACCACGCATGATTGACTCCCATCGAGGATGCTAGGGGAGTTAGAAGTCAGTATGGGGAAAGCATGGACTTGGTCGAAGAACTCCATGCCTAAGTCTACTTAAAAGTCATCCATGGGGATGATGGAGAAATCAAGCTTACCGTTCCATGTGCCAAGTTATACCGATGTTGCCTTGGACACTTCCAATATTGCCTTGGCGGGTGAGTTTACCGCCTTGATGGTGCCTCCTCCATTGGTATATTTGAGGCCTAACCGTGTGGCCTCTTCCATAGAGATGAAGTTGTGCGTGGCTCCCGTATCAAGCATCGCCCGCACATCCTTGCCATTGATTGTGGCGCTCACGTATATTAGACCCTTTTGAACATGGGTGGGTCTTTTAAGTGCGCCAATGGTATGGAGAGAACCAATCCCCGCTTGAGGCTTTTCATTTTGTACGCCCTCATGTTTAGTGGCTAGGGCGTTGAGGGTCTTCCTTTTTGGGCAATCACACACCCAATGAGGGCCATCACAAATGAAGTAAGGACTTTTTGGTTTAGGGGCATCGGACTTACCTTTGTTAGGTGTGTCGCGCTTATCTCCCCCGGATGGTTTATGTGCACCACCTTCCTTTCGAGCACGATCCTTCTTGGTGTTCTGATAGGTGTCTATTTATGTATTACTTTTATATCAATTCGTCCATGTTTCTTTGTTATATTCCGTGGTATTTTTATGTTTTTGTGTGTTTTGATGTTTGTAGGAGTTTTGGAGCAACTTGCACAAAAATGGAGTAAAACCCTTCATTTTCACCTCTGCTAGTCAGTGATCTTCTCGGATTTAATTGTATTGATATACAATGAACCCGACGACATATTATAAACCGTTGGAAAGCTCTCGAAGTCTATTTTCTGGAGAAATTTACGGTTTATAAATCCATTCAGTGTACCAAAAGTTGTAATCAAAACAGTGTGAGAAGTATAGAAATGTAATTCCATAAATCACTGTAGCTGTATAATACGGGACACTGTAGTAGGTTACTGTAGCAGAGTATTTAAACACATTTTAGGGTTTTATTTTCATAACTGGAAGAGGGGAGAACGTGATGGAGGCTGCAGCTCTGGAATTCTTTCATCTCCTAGAGTTCTTGAAGGAGAAAGGAAGCTTGGAAAGAGGAAGAACTACAATCCAAAGAGAATTACATCAAATTTGCTAAGTTTTTCCCTTCCCTTTCATTTTCTGGAATGTCTCCATGTTGTATTTTATTTACCACATTCTTAAACATGTGTAACTGAATCTGAATTGGTTGAGGGTGATTTCAAAGCCCTTGATATGTTTTTTGTGAATTGATTGTGCAAGGAATTGTTATCCAATTCTCTAATTGAAGTTGCTTGTATTTTCCCCTGTTTAATGCTTATGATTGCTTGCTGGATTGTATTTGGGTGGCCAACTGAATATAATCTGGATATTGTCTATTGCTAGACTAGAAATCTTGATCCGTAATTGTCATGAATTTCTAATCAGTAGTAGCAAAATTGTGATCAGAGATTGCAATTGGAGAATATAACCTAAGTTAAATCATCCGAGCTTGTGTGTTTATTGCTTTGATCAACCTGTCTTTCTTTTCATAATGCATCCATTGAATTAAATTTAGAGAGCTTGTTCTAGGTTGTTTAATGGATAGAGATTAAGTAAAGAGCCTATTTTATTTAACAACAAAGTAAGGAAAGATTGGGATAACAGAGCTTGTTTTTATCTACGGTTGATAACTTCAATGCTGTAATTGGATGACAATTCTACGATTAATTCGCAAATCCATATCTTGTGGTAGAGAAGGATCCCTTAACCAGCTTTCTCTCATTGATTTTTCATTCGAATTAACTTTCTGTTTTGTTATTCTTCGTTTGCATTATTATTTCACTTAGTTAATCAATCAACAAAACCCCCCATTTACTCTGTTTTTGCTTTCAAATAACAAATTTAATTAGAATCAATCCTCGTGGGAACGATATCTTACTCATCACTTTATTACTTGTGCGACTAGTATACTTGCTAGTTTCGAACGCATCATGTTCCACTCTCCCCCACCTTTTCCATGGTTGGACTTCCTATCCTTGGATTGGGAGGTGTAGTCTATGAAGGATTCGACTACGGCTATGGCATCATCAAGATTTTGCACATCGCGCCTTTCAAGCTCGACCCTCGCCTAATCCTTGAGTCCGTCGAGGGAGTAGAAGAAAGAGTCCTTTTTGGATATATCCTCAAGCTCTAGGATGATGGTGGTGAACTCCTTGATATATTTCGAATGGTGCCGCTTTGCTTCAATCGACGGAGGTGGCCTCTTGCCTCCTTTTTAGCATTGCTAGGACAGAAGTGCTTCCGAAGTTCTCTCTTGAAGTCCTCCCATGTGCAAAGAGATAAAATGTCTTTACCCGCGTTGCCATGCTTTCGACGCCACCACAATTGGGCTACATCTCGTAGGAATATGGGTGCAATACCGATCCTCGAAGCATCATCACAGACACGTTTGGCTTCGAAGTATTACTCCAAGCCGAATAAGAAGTTTTCAACTTCAATGGCGTTGCGAGTGCCATTGTATGTGGTGGGAGTAGGCACTTGCATGGTGCTTAGCCCATTTGTGTAAGATGGGTTAGCACTATCACATCGATGCTTCTCCCATTCCGTGCGAGATTCCTCCACTTCCACACAGATTGCTAGCAACTCATGCTCCACAAAGGTTCGCAAGCCCACGAGCTCTCGTATAAGGTTGTGTAGCTCCTTTTCATAGGCATTGCTAAACTCAAGGATGTTGGACTTTGTTGCTTGGGTTATCTCTCCATAATCCGTCTCTGGGCCTTCGAGACAGTCGGAGAGGCCCTCAATTGCATTGTCCATCCCCGAGATAGCTTGCTCTAAGCTAGCAACACTAGGCTCTAAAGACTCCAAGGGTAAAGCTTTGGACTTACCTCGCTTTCCTTGTGGGCGTGGTTGAGTTTGAGGTTACTCTTCTCGTCCACGTACTTGCTCCTCCATGGTCACTTCAATGTCGGATGCCATGCTCTTGTGCTCGAACTGTGCTATGATACCAACTGTCACAAGCTTAGAGGTTTGCGCAGCACGCTCTTGCGGCACTTAAATAACTTAAACTCAAAAGTTGCTAAGTAAGCCTAGTAATTTGCCTTCTCGCTCAAGGAGAAGAGATGATCATTGAGCCAAAGAGCTTTGTAGGCAAGAAGAGATGGAAGATGGAGACAAGTATTGCTAAGCAATAGAGCTTTGTATTACACAAGAATACTTGCTTACAACTTTGCTTGGATTTGCTTGGATTGTTTGGATGATTTACAAATGAGCCTTGGAGGGGTTTTTATAGTGAACCACCTCTCAAATGAATGGCTAAGATTTAATGCATCTAAGGGTCCTAATTCACTATCTAGAATGATCTACTAGATATGTACAAGAGTAGATATGTACAAGAGAATTCTAAAAACTTATCTTGCTAGAGAATTCTAGAAGATGGGCTTGGGCTTGCAAGCTTTCTAGAAGCTAGGTTAATCCTTATGCATATTTGGGCCACTCTAATAAGCAAATTGGGCGGGCCGTAACATGCTGCTATAAACTCTCCATCTTTACCAAATTGAGATCCACAAAATACACATATATTCCAAAGTCATCGAATTGGTGTTTTCTCCATTTCTAAATGTGCCCTAACCTTGTGTAAGACAATGATGCACATTAGGCGTTGTGTTTTTCAAGGGCAAAAGAGGTTATAATGATGACATTTGAAAAAAATGGAGAATGGACGGATGCACACGTAATACTCTCAGGTTTGACACATGGGGACATAATTCTGGTGGGGGTTGCTTGAAGCATATTTATTGCCCCAATATTTGAAAAATTGAGAAATGCTTCCGACGGGGGTTGACAAAACCTCCACACGTCTCCCACTTGTGCTAATGTCATGGGTAGTCATATGGTTTGTCAAAAAGGAAAACTTGAAATTAAAACAAACAAAATCAACAAACAACAACAACACAAAGACAACACTAATACTCAAATCAAATAAAACAAGAAAAATAAATTTCAACAATAATAACACACATTCAAATATACAAGTAGTTGTGATTGTGGCTCACATCTTCCTCTGGTTTTAGTAACGGCTGAAAAGCCTTCTATGAGTTGGGGATTTGCTTGCCATCCAATTTTTTTATAAATTGGCAAATAGGGTCGTTTTTAGTCAGATTCCCTAGACTATAATGCTTAAGTTCATCACGAAATTGTGTCTATAGATTAAGCAATTCATGGTGAACAAGTCCATAAGAATGTGACTCAAGTGTTAGTAAAATATTATCCAGAGACTCATTACTCAGACCATTCTTAATGAACGGAAGTTTATCTTCTTTATTCCCGGACACAAAACCTAATGATCGACAACTCTAGCTACAATTCCATCTAGCACGTTTACAACATACTTGTAATGACATAGGAGTGTTGCAATCCATGGGTTTCATGATAGATCATAAAGGGGTGCAAATTGTTACAATGATCAAGAGTGCACATGAACCAGAATGAGGGGTAATTTTGTAAAAAAAGTGGTATTGACGTGCAGAGAATTAATTGTCAAGATTTATGTCTATAAAAGTTCTTGAAGTCAGCTTTCTAGCACATTTTATGATGTGTCATTCGGAGTTCCCTATAGGAGGTTATGATTATTTCTTCACAGTTGGTTCGTAATTAATGCAGCATTAAGTTTACTCGGGAATTGGAGTTTTCTGGCTTAGTTAGTTGTGCTTTTATTATCTATTGAGTTTATTTATGAGTCTTAGTCATTAATTTAGTGGTCAATGTATTGATTGAGTCGTAATTGTTGTTGGGACCAGAAGAACATATTTAATTATTGTCTTTTACCTATGCTTGGAGGGTTGTTCCAAGTTATTTAAGTCCTAAAGCTGTGTATTCGAGGGAGCTTGGTTTTGAATTCGAATTTGAATAAAATTTCAGTCTTTAGACTGATTTCTCTTTAACTCTGTATCTGTTGGTGAATTCCATAGAGTGGTGAGTTAGTTTGAGCCCTGTATCCTTAGTTTACATCCTTGGGTGGTAAATTCTATGTGTTTGGTGTTTACTTTGGTGGTGAGCTTGTTCTCCTTTCAAAGAGTGTTTTTTGAGTTTCATTTTGTTTTTTCCAGCTATTGGTTGAGTTGTTTATCAACTTGAAGATCCTATTTTGATCTATTACAATTCAGCAGCCTGGCATCAGATTGGTATCAGAGCTTTTGGTTCAATGGCTGGTCGTACTCACAAGGCTGCTTCTACTAGCCAACCACCTTCTTCTCAAAGAGACGAATGGGATTTGATTATTGAGGATCTTTGGCAACAGCTCCAGGAAGTCCAGCGATGTTTAGAAATAATGAAAAATGAAGAACATTGGGGGAAAATCATGACGAATGGGAAAATGCAGTCCATGATGTTGAGAATCCATTTCACAATCAGCGTAGTGAAGCATCTAGCGATAGCACTCTGCCTCATCCTCGTGAATTAAGAAATCATTTCTTTAAAGATTTTGATGTGAAGGTTGACATTCCAGAATTTGAAGGAAGAATGCATCCTAATGAGTTCATTGATTGGCTTCATACAATCGAGCGTATTTTTTACTACAAAACTGTGCCTGAGGTTCGTAAGGTTAAGCTTGCTGCAATCAAGCTAAAGAAGTATGCTTCTTTATGGTGGGAGAATTTGAAGAAACAAAGAGAAAGAGAGGGCAGAAGTTGAATTTTGACATGGGAGAAAATGAAAAGAAAGCTTAAGAGGAAATTCCTTCCTGAAAATTACATGCAAGATGTTTTCCTTAAGTTCCATAATTTCAAGCAAAAAGAGTTATTTGTAGAAGAGTATGTGGCAGAATTTGATAATTTGATGATGAAATGTGATCTTACTGAACCAGAAGAACAAACCATAGCACGTTTTCTTGAGGGATTGAGATCTGAAATATGCAATGTGGTCCAATTACAACCCTACTGATCCTACAATGATGTGTGCAGACTTGCTCTTAGAGTGGAGAAACAACTTAAAGAGGCACATGTTCGCAACCCTCGTTTGGCTAATCATGATGGCACTCCCAATCGTGGCAATAGTTCCTATGCCAAGCCTAAACCAGGTCTGAAAACAAACCCAAAAGCTTTTTCAAAGAATGAGCATGGTAATAGTTCCAAACAACCCCAAAGCTCATCAAATACTAGTTCACGTCGCTGTTTCAAATGCCAAGGCTATGGACATATTGCTTCCGAGTGCCCTAATCATAAAATTTTAACACTAGTAGAGGAAGAAAGTGATGAAGAGATCGAGTCAGATGCCTTGATCAATTTCGATAATCTAGAATTTGTTGATGAAGAGGAAGTCGCTTATGCGAATCAAGGTGATTCTCTCTTTATTATTCAAAGGAGTTTGAGTATTGCCCAAGAACGAGAAGATGATTAGCTTTGCAAAAATATCTTCCATACCAGATGTACTTCTCATGGCAAGGTGTGCAAAGTTATTATTGATGGTGGCAGCTTTGAAAATGTGGTGTCTACGGAGATAATTGATAAACTTGGCCTTCAAACAGAGAAGCATCCTCAGCCTTACAAGATTTCATGGCTTAGGAAGGATAACGAGATCAAGGTAAACAAATGCTGCCTTGTTTCATTTTCTATTAGGAAAAAGTATAAAGATGAAATATGGTGTGATGTTGTTCCTATGGATGCTTGTCATTTACTTCTTGGTAGACCATGGCAGTATGATAGGAGAGTAATGCATGATGGCTATAGGAATACTTATACATTCTTTAAAGATTGGGTCAAAGTTATTTTGGGTCCTTCGAAGTTAGAGTGTGTTCCTAAACCTATTAAAGGGGAGGGAAATGCTTTGCTTACCCAAACGGAATGTAGAAGAGAGTTAGAGAAGGGAAGTGAAATTTATGTGTTCTTGTTGTTAGAAGAAAATGAAGTTAGTAATGAACCACCTCCGAAGATGAAGTATCTTCTTGAAGAATACCACGATGTTGTACCAAATGAGATTCCACCAAGGTTTCCTCAAATGATTCCACCAGGGTTTCCTCGAATGAGAGACATACAGCATTGCATTGATCTTGTTTCAGGTGCTATGTTGCCAAATAAATCAGCCTATCGAATGAGTGCTAAAGAACATGAAGAATTACAACGGCAGGTTGATGAGCTTATAGCTAAAGGATTGGTGAGGGAAAGCATGAGCCCTTGTGCTGTCCCAGCTCTTTTGGTGTCTAAAAAGGATGGCTCTTGGAGAATGTGCATTGATAGTAGGGCTGTTAACAAGATCACAATTAATTATAGATTTCATATTCCGAGGCTTGATGACCTTCTTGATCAACTTCATGGTGCTACTGTCTTCTCAAAAATTGATCTTCGAAGTGGCTATCATCAAATTTGAATGAGACCTGGGGATGAATGGAAGACTGCATTTGAAACAAAGAATGACCTTTATGAATAGATGGTGATGCCATTTGGCCTATCCAATGCACCAAGTACATTTATGCAGTTGATGAACTTTGTCTTTAAACCATCCATTGGCAAGTTTGTTGTTGTATATTTTGATGATATACTTATGTATAGCAAAGATGAGGAGCATCACTTGGATCATGTTCAGCAAGTTTTCCACACCTTGAGAAGTGAAAAGCTTTATGCCAACTTGATAAAGTGTGAGTTCTTCACCAAAAGTCTTATTTTCTTGGGGTATGTGTTTTCAAAAGATGGAATTAAGATGGACCCTAGCAAGATTGAAGCAATTCAAAACTGGCCGATTCCAATATCAGTCCACGACATTCAAAGTTTTCATGGGTTAGCTTCATTTTACCATCGATTTATCAAAGGATTCAGTACTATAATGGCTCCAATCACTGAATGCTTAAAAAGTAATAGTTTTACGTGGACGAAAGATGCACAAAGAAGCTTTGAGCTGATTAAAAGGAAGATGACAGAAGCTCCTATCTTATCACTTCGTGGCTCCAATCACTAAATGCTTAAAAAGTAATAGTTTTACGTGGACGAAAGATGCACAAAGAAGCTTTGAGCTGATTAAAAGGAAGATGATAGAAGCTCCTATCTTATCACTTCCAGATTTCAACAAGGTTTTTGAAGTTGAATGTGATGCTTCCAACATTGGTATTGGTGCTGTTATTAGCCAAGAAGGTAGAGCGATTGCTTTCTTTAGTGAAAAATTGAATGCATCTTGCAAAAAGTACTCAACTTATGACAAAGAGTGGTATGCTATTTGTCGAGCTTTGAAGCATTGGAGTTAGTATCTCTTGCCAAAACCATTCGTTCTATATTTTGACCATGAAGCTTTGAAGTTTGTCAACAGCCAACAGAAGCTTAATGTTCGACATGCTAGATGGGTAGAGTTTCTTCAAGCTTTCAACTTTACCATCAAGCACAAATCTGGAGTTCAAAATGTGGTGGCTGATGCATTAAGCCGAAGACATTCTTTGCTGACCTTTATACAAGTGAATGTTGTTGGTTTTGAGGTTTTAAAGGAGCTTTACAACGATGATCCAGATTTTGGCAAAATATGGAGTAATTGTAATGAGTTTTCATCTAACCTATTTGTTTTGCAGGATGGTTATCTACTCAAGGCAAACCAATTGTGTATTCCTCAATGTTCCTTGAGAGAATTAATCATTAATGAAGCACATGGCAATGGCATTAGCGGTCATTTTGGGAGAGACAAAACTATTGCTATTGTGAAGGAAAACTTTTATTGGCCGATGATGGAAAGGGATGTGATGAAGCACGTGAAGAGGTGTTCAATTTGTCATGTGGCAAAAAGTCATGGGCAGAACACTGGTTTGAACACTCCATTACCTGTTCCTAATGATCCATGGGAAGATGTCAGCTAGGATTTTATGGTGGGATTTACTAGAACACAGTGAAACAAAGATACAATCATGATGTTGGTTGACTGATTTTCTAAAATGGCTTATTTTGTCCCCTGTAACAAGACAATTGATGCGACTCTTGTGGCCGATTTGTACTTCAAGGAGATTGTAAAATTGCTTGGCATTCCTAAGTCTATAGTCTCATACCTTGATACAAAGTTCTTATCTCATTTTTGGCGTACACTTTGGAAAAAGCTGGGGACTACACTAAACATTAGCGCATCTCATCATTCTCAAACAGATGGACAAACTGAGGTTATCAACAAAAGCTTGGGAAATCTTCTGAGGAGTTATGTTGGTAAGAATTTACGACAATGGGATCTTGTTTTACCGCAAATTTAGTTTGCTTACAACAAATCATCAAGTCAAACCACTGCTCATAGTCCTTTTGAGGTTGTTTATGGCAAGAATCCAGTAAGTCCTTTGGATTTAGCTCCTATTCCTTCCAATACTCAATTTAGCAGTGATGCAGAGGAGAGAGCTAAGAACATCAAGAAGCTGGATGAACAAGTTCAGCAGAAGATTTTGAAACAAAATGAGAAGTATAAAGCTACAACAAAAAACATCGGAAGTATGCTGAGTTCAAAGAAGGAGATCTAGTGTGGATACACCTTAGAAAGGAAAGGTTTCCTCCAGGCAAATATGCCAAGTTAAAGCCTAGAGCTGATGGACCATTCAAAGTCTTACAACGCATTGGAGAGAATGCTTACAAAGTTGAGCTACCTGAGCATTATGGTGTTTCCAACACATTCAATGTGTCTGACCTTAGTCCTTATCTTGGTGAAAATAACAACCAAGACTCGAGGTCGAGTCTTTCTCAATCAGGGGAGCTTGACACAGGAGTGTTGCAATCCATGGGTTTCATGATAGATCATAGAGGGGTGCTAATTGTTACAATGATCAAGAGCGCACATGAACTAGAGTGAGGGGTAATTTCTAAAAGAATTTGTACTGATGTACAAAGAATTAATTGCCAAGATTTATGTCTATAAAAGTTCTTGAAGTCAGCTTTCTAGCACATTTTACAGTGTGTCATTCGGAGTTCTCTATAGAAGGTTATGACTATTTCTGCACAACTGGTTGTAATTAATGCAGTAATAAGTTTACTCGAGAATTGGAGTTTTCTAGCTTAATTAGTTGTGCTTTTATTATCTATTGAGTTTATTTATGAGTGTTAGTCATTAATTTAGTGGTCAATGTATTGATTGAGTCGTAATTGTTGTTGGGACCATAAGAACATATTTAATTATTGTCTTTTACCTATGCTTGGAGGGTTGTTCCAAGTTATTTAAGTCCTAAAGCTGTGTATTCAAGGGAGCTTGGTTTTGAATTCGAATTTGAATGAAATTTCAATCTTTAAACTGATTTCTCTTTAACTCTGTATCTCTTGGCGGATTCCATAGAGTGGTGAGTTAGTTTGAGCCCTGTATCCTTAGTTTACATCCTTGGGTGGTGAATTCTCTGTATTTGGTGTTTACTTTGGCGGTGAGCTTGTTCTTTTTTCAAAGAGTGTTTGTTGGGTTTCATTGTGTTTGTTCCAGCCATTCGTTGAGTTGTTTATGAACTTGAAGATCCTATCTTGATTTGTTACAATTCAGCAGCCCGACATCATGTAACCTCTTTGCCCTTCGCCTCTTGGCGTAGTAGCTCTTCCCTAGACCAGGCATGTATACTGTGAGATTAATATCAGGCTCATCAGATAATCTTACCTTGGCTTCGATAAGCCATCGGATATCCACAGGCATTTTTAAGAGCATCAACATCCAAAGTCTAGTCATCTGTACTTTATAAATTTTGAACACAGCATTTTGAGGAAGTGAAGGGAAATATTTACGAAGGTTTGACAAAAGATATCGATATCCATTGAAGAGGAGAAAAAGAAAGATATTACTGATAATGCGCTTGAGTCTGTTCTTCTGCAAGATATGCACGCTTCAAACCTTCAGGTAATGGCTTCAGTTCCCATTTAGGTGTTACCTCAAGCTGCTGCACAAATGAGCGCAAAGCACGGAATAAATAAATTAAACAAAAGAAAAAAGAAGAAAAGATAATAAAGACACATAAAAGAAATAACAACATAATAGCAAACAAAAGTAAAAAAACAAACAACAAAGTAAATGAGACAGATGACAAAGAGAGATAAAACCTGATCAATTATGATGGATAAAGCCTGCGAAAGGAATCTCCTTGAGACAAAAAAATTGATCATTACTACATTCTTTTATTCTTCTTTTTATTATTATTATTAATTTTTTTATTTCTCAAAAACATTGGGTTGCCTCCCAATAAGTGCTTGGTTTAACGTCCTCAGCCTGATGTTACCTACCCTCACCCATCAAGATAAGTTGGCTCATAGAGAGGTACCTCCTCGATGTCCTGCATCACTGAATTTTCATAATAAGGCTTCAACCTGTGTCCATTCACCTTGAATACTTTGTCAGTTTTTAAGCTCTTGATTTCCACTGCACCATGAGTAAAGACATCAATAATAACAAAGGGTCCAACCCATAAAGAACGCTATTTACCTGGAAATAACTTTGAGGCGAGAATTAAATAAAAGGACTTTCTGTCCTACTTCAAAATTCTTCTGGGAGATCATTTTATCTTGAAATGCCTTAGTTCTCTCCTTGTAAATTTTTAAATTCTCATAGGCATCATTTCTAAGTTCTTCCAATTCCTACAGCTGAAGTTTCCTTTGTTCACCAGAAGCATCCATCTCCATGTTACAAAGCTTTACTGCCCACCATGCTTTGTGTTCGAGCTCTACTAGAAGGTAGCATGGCTTACCATAGACTAACCTATATGGAGACATACCAATAGGTGTCTTGTAAGCAGTCTGATATGCCCAAAGTGCATCATCAAGTCGTAGGCTCCAATTTTTTTCGTTTGGATTCACTGTCTTCTCGAGGATGGACTTGACTTCTCGATTTGAAACTTTAACTTGACCACTAGTTTGTGGATGATATGCAGTAGACACCCTGTGAGTGATGTTGTAGTTCTTTAGCAAGGCTTCAACTAATCTGTTGCAGCAGTGTGTTCCTCTATCACTAATTATGGCTCTTGGTGTTCCAATCTTGCAAAAATGTTAGATTTCACAAAATCTACAACAACTTTAGAATCATTAGTTCTCGTAGCTTTTGCTTTCACCCATTTAGAAACATAATCTACAGCAAGTATAATGTAAACATTACCAAAAGATGAAGGAAAAGGACCCATGAAATCAATACCCCACACATAAAAAATTTCAACAATAAGTATAGAGGTTTGTGGTATTTGATTTTTGGCACTTAAATTACCAGTCCTTTGGCAACTGTCATAAGCTTTATAAAAGAGATATGCATCTTTGAACAATGATGGCCAGTAGAATCCACAATTAAGAACTTTGAGGGTTGTTCTTTTTGGTCCAAAGTGACCTCCACATGCATAAGAATGATAGAAGGTTAAAATTTAATTAAATTCAGATTCAGAAACGCACCTTCTTATCACTTGATCAAAATAATGCTTCCATAAGTATGGATCATCCCATATGTAATGCTTAGCAATGTTTTTGATCTTATCTCTTTGAGCTCGAGTCAAGTCATGTGGTAGTCTTGGTAACTAAATAGTTGACAATATCTGCATATGATAAGCCTTGGTTTAGCATCTTTCTTTGTGAGCAAGTACCTCAAGGCTGTATGATCAGAATAAACGGTTACTTTAGTACCAATCAAACAAGAACGAAACTTTTTTAAAGCAAAAATAACCACTAGCAGCTCTTTGTCAGTGATAATAATTAAGCTAAGCATCATTTAAAATCCAAGATGCATAGTAAATGGCGTGTGGAATTTTGCCAATTCGTTGACCCAAGATGGCACCCATAACGTAGTCACTTGCATCGCACATGATCTCGAATGGATGATCCCAATTTGGAGATTGGATCACTGGAGCCGAAGTCAAGAGTTCCTTCAGTTTCTCGAATGCCTTATTGCATTTCTCATCAAATTCAAAGGCCGCATCAATCTATAGCAATCTGCATAGGGGCAATGCTATCTTCAAAAAATCTCTTATAAACCTACGATAGAAACCTGCATGACCAAGAAAAGAACGAATATCCCGCACACTTGTGGGGGGTGGTAAGGAACATATAAGGTCTATCTTAGATTTATCGACTTCTATACCCCTAGAAGAAATAACATGTCTCAAAATTATACCCTGATCTATCATAAAATGATATTCTTCCCAATTTAGAATAAGGTTAGTTTCTATATATCTTTGAAGTATAAGTGTAAGGTTGTCAAGGCATTTATAAAAAAAAATCAATAAAAACACTAAAGTCATCCATAAATACCTTAATGATGCTCTCGACATAATCAGAGAAAATACTTACCATACACCTTTGAAAAGTGGCAGGGGCATTGCAAAGACCGAATGGCATGTGTCGATAGGCAAATGTACCGAATGGGCATGTAAATGTAGTTTTCTCTTGGTCCTCAGGGGCAATGACAATCTTATTATATCCTGAGTAGCCATCAAAAAAACAGTAGTGAGAATGACCTGCTAACCTCTCAAGCATTTGATCAATGAATGGCAAGGGAAAGTGATCCTTACGAGTTGCTGATCGAGCTTCCGATAATGAATACAAACTCACCGTCTGGTTTGGATATGAGTGGGAACTAGCTCATTATTATCATTCTTAACTACTGTAACACTAGATTTTTTGGGAATAACTTAGACTGGGCTCATTCACTTGCAATCTGAAATTGGATAAATCACACCCACATCTAACAGTTTAAGGATCTCTTTCTTGACAACTTCCATCATGGGAGGATTCAACCTCCGCTGTGCTTCTCTAGTGGGCTTGGATCCTTCTTTTAACAAGATACAGTGCATGCATATGGCTGGGCTAATGCCTTTGATGTTAGCAATTGTCCACCCAATAGTTGTTTTGTGATCTCTAAGCACTCGGATGAGTTTCTCTTCTTGTAGTGGTGCAAGGCCCTTTGCTATTATGACTGGTAAAGTATCTTTCTCACCCAAGAATACATGCTTCAAATGATCTGGAAGAGGCTTAAGCTCCAAGGTAGGGCCTTTCATCATAGAAGGAAGAAGTTTCTCATTAGATAAAGGCAATTCAATGTACGAAACATCATACCTGTTTGTGGTGATAGCTATAGTCTCATCCAAGCTTGCCACAACTTTCTCCACTTCTTTAGACACTTGTATCAACTTCCTCGATTCTCTGGAATTTTCTGCCCCAATGTGCTCACTAATGGCTACTTCCAATGCATCCTTGCGAGTTAACTCAAAAAGTTGTTGTACCAAAGAATCGATAACATCCACTGCAAAAACAGAATGCAAGTCACTAGGGTACCTCATTGCCTCAAAAATATTGAAACGGATCACCTCGCCATCAAATTCCATGGTGAGAGTGCCATCATGAACATCAATCTTAGTTCGGGCAGTTTTCAAGAATGGTCTCCCCAAAAGAATCGGTGTTGGATTGAGAGATGTCTCATCCTCCATTTCCAGAACATAGAAGTCTGCTGGAAAAACCAATTGATTTACCTGCACAAGCACATCTTCCACAACTCCTTTGGGATATGCATTAAAACGATCAGCAAGTTGAATTACAATACCAGTTTCCGCAAGGGGTCCAAGATTCAAAGAAGCATAAATAGAATATGGCATGACATTAATAGATGCTCCTAAATCTAACATAGCTCTTTCAAACTTGGTATTACCAATGGTGCATGGAATGGTAAATGTACCTGGATCTTTGCACTTTGGAGAAATTTTTCTTTGTAGTACAGCTGAAACATTTTCTCCCACACTTACTTTCTCATTTCCTTTTAACTTTCTCTTGTTGGTGCATAACTCCTTGAGAAATTTTCCATAACGAGGTACTTGCTTGATAGCATCCAGAAGTGGTATATTTACCTCAATCTTGCGAAAAGTCGCCAAGATTTCCTGTTCTTGTTCCTCGTTCTTTGATTTTGCTAATCTGCTAGGAAAATGTGGAGGAGTAACATAAGAAGGAGTAGGAGTTTTAAGATTTACCTTAGGAGATGATGTTTTATTCATGGTGGAAGTGGTGTCACCCCTTCATTAGATTGTGACTTTTTTGGTGGGATCTCTAATTGCTTTCCACTTCTCACAGTTACTGCGCTAACATTCTCTCTTGGATTGATCACTGTTTGAGAAGGTAATTTTTCAGAGCCTTGACCCTCGAATTTGTTCATGTTAGTATCCAATTGGCCCATTTGATTTTCCAGGTTTTGGATGCTTGCCCTAGTTTCTGCTGAAATTGCATTGTCTTAGTGGCAAGTGCTTTAATAATGTCCTAGAGAGACATACCTAAGTTTTGTGGAGCTGGTTATGGTATTGGTGGTGGTTACGTTTGAAATGGTTGTTGCACTCTTGGTTGATTGAAACCTGATGGCCGGTTTGGTATGGCGTTTGGGCTGATTGGTTGACGATTCCCATAACTAAAATTGGACTGATCTCTCCATCCGGCATTATAAGTATTAGAGAAGGGGTCATACCTTTGCCTTGGTTGTCCTAGAAATCCACTCATAGCATTGGCTTTTTCCTTATCTCCTTCTTGCAAAGTTGGACACATGTCGGTTGGATGCTCCATGGTAGAACATACCCTACATGCATAAGAATTTTGCATATGTCCTACAACCATTTTTTTTACAAGAGAGGCAAGCTCAGAAAGTTGTTGTTCAATGCTCGGAGTACTTACCTCATTTACTTTCTTTGGTAGTTGTGGCTCAAATCGGCTACTAAATTGTTGGGAGTTTGCTGTCATGTCGCTAATCATATGTCTTGCAACTTCCGGTGTTTTATTAGCTAGTGCCCCACGACTAGTAGCATCAATCATACTCCTATCCATTGGTAGGAGACCCTCATAAAAATTTGAATAAGGAGACC
>SNVD02009243.1:0-38102 GCA_013180625.2 Boswellia sacra | reverse complement strand
TTTTAGGTCAAAGAAGACCTTATCTGATACGGAGGCACCAGCACAAAGGATGCTGGAGATGCTGAGAACAAAAGAGCATGTATGCAATATGAGGGAAAAGTGTGATCACCATCCAAGGGTTAATTGGAAGCAATGGCAAAGGCAGGGCCAGACAAAGAAGGTAGCAAGTGTTTAGCGTCTTTGACTCTCCTAGAAATAACTTGCAGTTACCCCAGGCAATGAAACTGTAAGCATCTTCTCTTTGATCTTCATTTTTAACAGCAATCTTAATTTTGCATGAACACATTACATGTAACACCTTTGCTTGATATTAGTATCTCTCTCTCATTCTATTTGCACAGCAGTTGTTGCTTTCAATTCAGCAAGTGATATAACGTACTACAACAAAAAAGGTTTTTGTGTCGGCCGAAAACTGACACATATGACAATACATGTCGGTTTTCGCGCGACATATATGGCCCTGACACGTATTCTATATGTGTCACTTGGTCAAACCGACACAAGAATACGTGTCGGTCAAAAACAGACATATATAAACAAATATGTGTCACATAGTAACGGATTTTATACAAATATGTGTCAGTCATTAAGTGACACATATGTTGTTTCGGTCAAAAAACGACACAAAATTTTGATTAAACTAAATATGTGTCTGTCAATAAGTGACACATATGTTGTGTCGGTCAAAAAACAACACAGTCGTGTCATTCCCTGACCGACACATATTTACCCCTGACACATATGTGTCATTCGACGACCGACATATATTTCAAACTAAGTGACACATATTCCATATTTTTGTAAACATAATGTGTCGGTTTTTGGCCGACACTCATTTTTAAAATATTTAATACGTGTCACTCTCTGACCGACATATATTTCATAAATTAAGTGACACATATACTACATTTACGTGATCTGTAATACGTGTCGGTTTCTGACCGACATATACCTCATTACTAAGTGATTTTGCGTGTCCTATATGTGTCGGTTTTTGGCCGACACGTAACTTGTAGAAATATATAATACATGTCAGGATCTGCTGATCCTGACACGTATTATATATTTTTTTATTTTTAAAAGTACATAAAACTCATAAATAAGCATACAAGAAACCAAATAAGCAATAATACATAAAACTCAACAGAGCCACTAGGATTTGTAGTCAAAGTATATAAAATGGCATATGTGGCAATGCATTTATCAGTGCAACTCATTAACCAGAACAAAAAGAGAAAAATAGCACTAACTTAGTTGAAGTACTTTAGACAATTAGTTATGATTCTTACTACGGGCCAAAACATCCAACTAATTCAAGTACAGAGTTTTCAATGAGGTATATCCTCTTAAAACACTTAAGATGGTCATCAAAGGGGAGAATAATATAAGTAAATGTAGAAAACTATTATTTATACAAAAATATAACGTTTGTAAATGTAGAAAACTAGAAAGTGCAAAAGCTATATGCTGTGAATGCAGTAAGTGTAGAGAATTGCAAAAACAAAGCTGGTTATGTGGAGATAGGTTGTGAAATCAAGAGGTAAATACGTCAAGGTGTTCTACTAGTAGAGATGTCACTTGTAGAGAAACCAAATTTTATTTTGAAAGCTGTAACACAAAAAATTCACCCTAAAATTTGTAGAGATGCTGATGAAGTTTAGCCTGAGGTGGAGCTGCAAAATTCTGGAAATACTCTAAAAGAAGAGGTAGAGGTAGAAAAACAAAATGACACAGAGAACACACTTGATGAACCTGAAATGTGAACAACTTCCCTGCTCCAAAGCTTCTCTCAACTCTCTCTTCTATATTCTATTTTTCCCATCCAATAACTACCTATATATATCCTAGATAGCTGCCCTTGGATTCCCTTTGATCATAACTGCCAAACTGAAAATTAATAGAGTTGCATATGCTAACTGCCTCAGCTACTTGACACTTATTTTCTGCTCAAGTTAGTTTATTCTGTTATGGGCTATAACTGAATGATAACTAACTCCCAGCATTCATAAATTGAATGTTCCCTGTCAATTCATACATAAGCCACTAAAAGTCAATATTTGTAAATGAGGAGCTTAATGCTAACAAAATAGTGTGAAAGATATATATAAGTACAGGGTAAACGATTTTTCATCATCAAGTAATTGTGGCATCAAAATAACACAATTGCATGCAATAATTCAATACTAATAGAAACTAAATACTAAAAAAATTCTAAAACGTCTATATATAGGATCAGCAAACTTTAACTTAAATATTCCAAACCAAATTATCATTCACTAAGCAATTGTGGCATTAAAATAACATAATACCTTTTCACAGAAGAATCCTTAAATCGAGCAAGCATTTGAACCATTGCTTCAATGGTCAACAGACCCAAAAACATTTGATGGAAGTAAGAATTTGCTTCTGCCTCAACATCAGCCGTATATCCATCAGATGTTGATGAATCTGTAGCCTCACCATTCTATAGTTTTGGGTTAGAATCGGAGATTGTTGCATGCAACTTTTCCAATTCATTGATAAGTTTGGTTGAAGTGATCAAGCCAGAATGAGCTTTTAAAACCGGCATACTAAGCACATATAGATAACAAATTAAAACATGACCTTAAACAGAATTGCATGAGGATCATGAAAACAACTGAATGTTATAAGTAGAACCTTCATAATAGTAGAAATCTTCTCCATATAAGGATTCAAGAGAGCGCCAGTATAAAGAAAAGCTTCGACCGAAAAATCCTTTGATCTACCAAACTGAACCTCCTTTATGAACTTGAGGCACTCCTGAAAATTGCAGAAAGCACATAAGCCTGTTTTGCTTGCAATATGTATGATCTGTATTAATAACAATTGAAACAACAATACCAACAACTGACAAAATCATGGCAACTGAGGACAAACACATTTACCTCAAAGAAAAAATCCTTGTGTGTATTTAAGTTAATTCTAAAATACATGCAAAGTAACTATTCAATTGGAGGCAACAACTTTTACATTTTATCTTAGATCAATTTTCAAGCAAATAAACTCACCTTTGATTTCGTATTAACTGTGGCATCAGTTATAGTATCCTTGTAACTGCGTTTTGCTACAAGATATGTAGTTTTTGCTTCTTTTTTTTTTTAATGTCTCATAGCTTTTAAAGTAAGGGCCTAAAAATATTGCTCAATATAATCAATTTTTGCTTGTAAAATATTCAGGAGTGCACAAGGCTGTTAGATTAATTAGAAATTTACAATCACAGAAAACTATTACTACATCATTACTTGAGCTGAAAAATTTTGCTTTGATGATACTATATTATTGCTACCATTATTAATTTAATTGTTGCTCTTGTTATTAATTATTAATTTGTAAAGCAAAGTCTATAAATGAACATTAAAGAACCTTTTTTGCCAAGTACTTCAGAAAAAAGTGCAGGCCCTTTGCTTGAGCTTCTTCTCTTCTCCCTTTTGCTTTTATAATTACTCACACTTTATGTGCTGCTGCATGCAGACAGTTAGAGAATTTGATTGATTATTAGATTATCTTACATTTTTTATATAAAAAATTTCCAGTGATATTTCAATTCTGAGTATAACATCATATCTACAACAGTATGAGCAAAAATTGTCCCTCCTCTTTGAGATGAATTAAAAACATGCAGTTTGAGATGAGTTTACTAGTGTCAAAATTAATCAAGTACCTGGATGGCTTCTCCACAGTACAGTCCCTCCTCTTTGTGAGAATTATTATCATCAATATTATTGTTCTTCATCATCATCATCTCTTCATCGCACAGTTCACTGTTCCTAGCAAATCTCCCCCGAACACGGACCCTCCGATCGGCTTGGGTTTTGCGACACGCATACTATATACACTAACCAAGTGATGTAAATGAGTAAGCATGCATTAATCATTAGTAAAGGGTTCAACGTTAAGCATGTAAAAATGAGCTCCTCGATTCCATTCTATTATTGCGTAAGTGAAAGAGATACCTTAATGGTTTTGTTAAAGTTTCTTCAGTTCTTCTTCTTCAAATATCTCAGAATTCTATTCTTCCTTTCTTCTACAGAATAGCGGCCAACCTTGATGGTGGCCTCTTCCATGTTTGTTTCATTTATTTCATATACATTATTATATAATAATACAATAATTTCACTTTGTATATAATAACCCTAAACCTATTAATTTATTTCGTATACATTATTATATAATAACCCTAAACCTATTAATTTGTATATAATAATATTTCTTCCTTTAGTATTTCTTTTTTGCTTTATCATATATGTAGCTTGTTTCATTTATTTCACTTTTTCTTATAATTCTTTTCATTTTAATTTTAATGGGTCGGATTCTAATCTCTGGATTAAGATAAAAATTAAAAGAATAATACAATATCTTTTATTCACATCCTACTTTAATTATCAACCTAATACATTATTATATACAATTTTAATAGGTTGTAAAATTTTTTTTTCTGTTTCAAATAGTAAAACAATAGTTAATATAAAATTATTTTCTTAATAGTTTGAACTGATTTGATGGAGAAGTATCCTAGTAAAGAAACTTGACCATTGGTTGAAATTAAGAGATGCCTAGTAAAGAAACTTTCCAATTTAATTTTTCTTGAAATTTCAAAACTTTTGCCTTGAGAAATTAAGACAAATTGGCAACACGACAACATTAGTTCTCAATTTGGATAAGTAAGGCAGAAAAGATTAATGAATTTACAAGTCATCGTTTGGATTTGAGATAAATTAAGAATTTTAGCTAGAAAACAAACAAAATTTTTAAAGCAAGAGACCCATACCTTCTCAGAAAGTGCATCTTGAACAACAATAATATCACTTGTAATAGCAGAAATGACTTCTCCAGTTGAAGCCTCAGTATCAAATAAACTTATGTCTTGATTTAACATGGACCTCAAGATGTTGAGAAGCCCTCCTTCTCTCACCCACGCAAAATGCGTCAACAATTTGCATTTACATGGATTTTGTACTTGACGCTTCTCCATATCCAAAAAACTCATGGCCTGCATTTTACATCTTACAAACTTAAAATCGAAAATTGGGATCAGTACGAAAGAACTATTGCACATGAATCATCTCCAACACTTTATTGCTACATTTTAAATGGAATCAGTACGAAACACTGCTCTTATCAAATGAAATATCATCCCAAATGAAATGTGTAAAAACAACATTTTTAAAAAATATATAAAAAAATGGAGTAAAAAGAAAAAGATTGTTAAATTAAAGCAGATAGTTGAAAGAGATATTAAATACGAAAATTGCAATTTGATATTAATTCAGATTCCAAGCAAAAAATTGAACTCTATATTTTATTAGAATGATATTCTAAAACAAATTATGCTGGAAGACAAATTATTTCTGTCACAGGAAATATATATAAAACAAATTAGTGGCTGGAAGAATAATTAGAGAGACGTAAACGTTGTCTCGAGACACTTCATTGTGACATATTATCCAGTCAAAATTGTGTGAAAATAAATAAATGGGAGAAGTTTCGATGTATTTTTAGTATATGTATGTATAAACATGGACCAATTATTGAGAGGTGAAGCACAGAGCCACTCAATTTCAATTTGGAGCATTGTTTCATTGGAGATAACAAATTTTGAGGACGTTAAATTATCATAGAGCAATCAAAATTAAAAGATGTGGAATATCCGAGAGAATGCCACAACAAGACTTTTGTGAACTAAAGTTGACAGCCTGAAGATGAGGTGGCTTCATCTCAGCCATTTAATTCAAAGACAAAACAAAAAGATTAGCATTATAGAGATGAGAGTTCGTACCCAGTTCCAGCAAAGAATGCGAAAGGAATCATCATTTCCCAGCCGTTTATGGTCATGCTGCCACATGAGACGAACACAACATTACAAATCCAAAAATCAACCAAAAGTTATCATCTATTTTAAAGAGTTTGCATGTGTTCCTGTTTTTGTACTCGAGAAAATGGAATCTTAAAACCTATTAATTATTAAGTTCCACTTCAGTTATATATATATATGTATGTATATGTATAAAGCATGAAAGGAATTGATACATTAAAGAATTTAATCGACAAGATGACAATAAAAGAAACATATTTTTAATGATTTGTCTTATCAAGATGCACATACCATATAGACAAAGCATCCACAGCAATCTCTGCGTTTTGCAGATTTCCAGTCATCAGAATTAGTATTCGATAGTACCAGTTCTCCAAGTTGTAATTGATAAAAAGTGACCCAAAAAAAACTGAGATATTTCATTATTCATATAATTAGAAAATGTAAAATTCAAATTAATTAAAGCTGTTTATTAGAGGGTATATACCAGAGCATGACACCAGAAGCTGCAGAAAGTTTGACAAATTCCCAAAGACCAGAAAAGGCTTCTATGGAGAAACCAGTCCATGTAAGAGGACACCCACCACAAGCAACATAACCATAATGACCAAACACCAAAACCCACCAAGAAAAATTCAAAGTAACAGCGGTGCCCACCACGCCAAGCTACATCTTGTACACAAACGACCAGCTCACAAGGATGTGCACAATTAGAGCCACCAAAGACACCCATGCAATCACCATAGTCTTGAGCTGGCTTTGCAAGAATCTCTGAAGAGGAAATTGAAAAGCAATGCTGAAGTGAAGTGGGATCATCCAAATAGACACGACCCCTGAGAGCTCTGCCACGTCGGGGGGCTGGCCTAGTAGCTTTAGGAATGGTGAGGCGAATAGATACAAAGGCAAAAGCAAAACACAACACAAGAAAAGCACGATCTGGTCTGGTTCATCATCATCCTCCTCTTCCGACGAGCTTCCTATCACCACGTCACCAGTTTCAAGCAATTCCCTCTCACTATCACTCTCGGTTCCTTTCTCTTCTTCTTCCTCATCATTATCATCTTCTTCTTCTTCAATTTTTTTTAGTTTCTTCTTCGATTCTGTAATAATGCCGCAAAGAATCTCCCAAGCTCTTCTGCTTATTCTTCTTAGGCTTGCCTCTTTTGTCAAACGGAGTAGAGGACGACGTAAAGTTCTTGTCAGTGAACATGCGACTGAAGTGAGAGTCGATCTCCACCTTTGATTTCTAAAGAGCCGACTGACTCCACAGCTCGACTACCACAACTCTCCAAGTCTTCTTCAATCGCCATTAAAGAAACACAGAAAGCAAATCATATAATAACGACGAAGATGAAAACTTCTAAAGAGCCGAGATGCAATGAAGAGCCGATGATAAAGGGGCGGCGGTGAAGACACTTTTGGAAGAGAAAGAGACGATGAAGTGTGGTTTAGGGTTCTCCTTTTATATCTTTATAATTTTTTTATTTTTATAATTAGAAATATGTGTCACACATATAAGTTATGTCACAGGGTATACCCCATTTTTTTTAAATGTGACATGTATTAAGTTTGACCGAATTTGAAGTTTCATATATGTCATTTTCCCAAAAAGCGACACAAAATTTGTGACACAAAAGCCCCTATTTCTTGTAGTGAACTGATCAAATTTTACAAAAAAAACTTTGATTCTTGTGGTATATATTGTAATATTGATTGAGGATATTGTAATTATGTAATTATAGGGAATGATTTCAGGTGGTGAGAACTCAGCAATCAGCATGCTTCGAGGGATAAGTACAGAATAGAATTTAAAGAGTAGTAAATAGAGAAATTTATATTTGTCTAAAGCAAGAATTGTCACAAAAAGGTCTCCACTAGGTATGAATGTTGTGTACTAAATCACTCCTAGATTTGAATTATTTGCTGACTTGTGCTTTAAGTTTATTTGCACTGGTATTTTCATATATTTATATATAAGCCTTAACTCATGTACCCCAGGGGTCGCGCCTTTGAGGAGATTTTCTTTTAAAGTGTTCTTGTCTTTATACTTGATTAATGCTTGCTCTTTAAGGGGTTAATGAAATTTCATTTTATTTGGTTTCCAAATCCATCTCTTGATTTTCGATGTTTCTCTTTATGTCTCCTCTATCCAATTAATAAAATCTATATATTAATTGGGGTTGGTCTGGGCAATTTAAGAATGAAGTTACCTAGTTCATCGAAATACTTTTAGTTTTTTTTTTCTTTTGGGTTGGAAAGATTGTTCAATGTTTCATGATGACATTTTGCATGAAACAGAAAATGGATTATACATGCACCCACCATATATTTCCAAAAAAATATTTGGATTAAAAGAAAAAAAAGGATTATAGGTTTAAATTGCAACAAAGGTTGGATAGGGTATCACACCAACCTAATATTTCTTAAATAAAATAGGAAAAATTGAAAAAAAAACTCCAAAATTAGAGGATTTCTTTAATAAATGACCATATCCCTAAAAATTTGAATGTTATGACTCTGTTTTACATCCGACGATGTTTGATAGTTTTTGATAATGTTCAACATTTGATAAATGGTAATGATATATAAATTTTTAGGAGCAAGGTCTCTTTTCTAACTCACACTTCAAATATTTTTACGTGTTTTTTTAATTTTGCCAAAAATACCACCACTTGTGTATTGATTTTCGAGTGAAGGTGAAATTTTCTTTTAGAACAATATTGCACCTATAAGCACATCTTACAACCAATTACTTACAATCTGAGTTGACAAAATTTTATCGAACATATGATTTTCCTCTTTCATTTTTTTTTTTCCTCCTCCAGTGAATTTGCATGTTATGACTCTGTTATATGTTTGATAGTTTTTGATAATGTTCAACATTTGATAAAGAGTTATGATATATAAATTTTCAAGAACTAGGTTTTTTTTTTCCTAACTCACACTTAAAATTTTAGGTATTTTTTTAGTTGTTCCAATAAAATACTACCACTTGTGTATTGATTTTCGAGTGAAGGTGAACTTTTTTTTAGAACAATGTTATACCTATAACCACATCCTACAATCAATTACTTATAATTTGAGTTGATAAAAATTTACTAGAAGAGGAAAAAAAAATTGAAAAATCAAAATTATTTGTTCAATAGAATTTTGTCAACTCATGTTATAAATAATTGATATTAGGATTTAATTATAGATGTAGTATTATTTTTTCTTTTATCATTATATATTAAAAAAATTACAAGGTTAGAGATATAAGGAATTTTGGAAGTAGACCATGTCACCTGGTCTGCCCGAACCTAAATGGTTCAAAACTAACCAAATGTCAAGTAGAAAGGAGAAAGCCCAATAAATTGATCTCAGTGTGGACCTTGTAACCTGAGAATGCGGAGTTATGCTTGGTTTGAAAAAGTCAAACCTGAGAATTGCGAAAGGAGAGCTGGCGGGAAAACGTAGCGTGTGTGTGTGTATATATACATATTAGGATTTAAATGCATGGTATAATTATTTATTATCAGAGAGAAAATAGTATTAACTTTTAATTTTAAAATTTAGAGAGAGATAAAAATAAACATTATCTTGGATTTTTTATTTTTAATAATGATATTTAGGTAATTATTTTTTCTAACCAAATAATATAAAGAAAAAAGAGATAACCAAAAAAATTTCTTTTAAAAACGTACTATAAAATTTATTATTTACAAGTTTTTTGTTAGGTTATATGTGATTTGTGATATGCTTTCCTTATAACTTATATTGGAATATTATAAATAACATTTACATATAAATTTATTATTTTTTAAAGAGTGATGTTGTTTGCCTCTATCATCAAACTAAAGGAATGCCACTTTTAAAATACAAACTCATCCTTATAATAAATCACTTAAAAATCAATACAATCTTATCATTTTTCCTTTGTTATCACTGTTTACTAGGGATAACAATGGTGCTTGGCCTGGGAGTGTTAAAAAACTAGGCCCCAGTTAGGGTTGGCAATGAGGCGGGGCGAAGCGGGTCCGAGGCAGCACGTACCCATCCCTACCTTGGTGAATTTTTTTCCGCCTTGCCCTGCTCTGTTGCCCCGAAATGGGATGGAACGGGCCAAAATTTTAAAGAGAAGACCTGACCTGTCTTGTCCTGCCCCATTCAATTTAAATTTTAGTCAATTATTTTATCTAAAATATACATATACTTATAATCATTATTTAAAATTTATAAAAAATTTATATTCAATCTACTTCATTAAAAAAAAAAATACATACATCTATAAATTTTTAAAATAACATAAATATAACTTATTCTTAATCTAAAATAAAATATATATACACATGATATATCCTTAAATATTTTATAACAAATCTAATTATTCGACAATCATTAAATGTAAAAAAAAATTAATTTCTATTAGATAAAAAAATCTTCGTATAAATTTTCATTTATATTTGCATTGTACAAGTTAAATGATGACTGTACTTAAACTTAAAAAAACTAAAGTTAATTTATATTATATAAAAAAATCCATTACCTATAAAGTTTATGTAAGTTTTCATTTTTATTGGCATTATGTAGGCTAAATGATAATTGTACAAATTAGTTATATCATCTAAAAAAATAGTGACTACTAATTATCATTTGATTTTATTAGTAATAAGTTACATACTCTATTAGAAATAATGTTAAAAGTGTATTATTGCTTGTAAACTAGTTAATTGACGATTTTTCAAATAATTGATAATACACTTAAATAATTTTTCAATAGAATGTTGATTTAATTTCAATGTGATAATAATAATATGATTGACATATACCAATTAATTAACATTATATATATATGAAACATTAATAATACAATTAATTAATTTAAATTACAATAAATTATATATTTAAGGTTATTAGATTGTTTTTATCATATTTCTATTCATATATTTAGAAAATAATATATTGATTATATTAAAGATACACATTTTGAAAATCATCTTGTTAATATTACAATAATTTAATTAGTACTCAATAATCTATATCAAGATTGTATATATTATACAAATTTATTTATTATAAAATATAAAAATTTTATTTTGTCATTATAACATGACTAAATTGATATTAATATACTAAAAGATTCATAATTATTAATTAAAATGTGACTTTTGTTAAAGTATTTGTATTGTTTGCAAAATTATAAAGAATTCACATATATGAAAAGTTTAACAAATATAACAAAAAAAATTATCAAACAGTTTCAAAATTTTATAACTTTATAAAAACAACCCTATATCTTGTGGGGCAGGGCAACGGGTCCAAGGAGTTGGACTTTGCGTCGGACCTGCCCAACCCACATAATTTTTGCGGGGTACACCGGGGTCCCAGACTTGGTGGGTTAAATTGCCATCCTTAGCCCTAGTCCAGGTCTAAGGCTATGCTTGGAGACTTGGCTCAAGCCCTCGTTTTTTATACAATAAAAAATTTGTGATAATTTAGAAAGTTCCATTAATAATATATGACAATTTATAAATCTTTATTTATAATCTAATAATGCATCTATTTAATGGTATAATTATAATTTAGTATTATCATTAGTGATTATGATATATTCAATTAGGAAAGTAATAATTCTAGATTTAATAAAATCGTAAGAGTAGGAAGCTTTGATTTGCGATTTTGGAATATATAATAATTTTTGAAGTTGTTATTTATGATTTGATAACATATCATAATTTTGGAAGTGGTGATTTGATATTATATCATGTATTATGAATTATTTAGGAAGGCTGTAATTTGTAAATTGATAATATATTAAAAATTTAAATGACGAAACTTATCCAATTTTGCTAATATATTATATGTTAATATGATATTTGAATTTGAATGAGAGAGAGCTAACAAAAACTGCTAAAGATTATTGGCACGAGAATTCAGCTTGGCGATGGATGGACGCTGAACAAGAGTCCAGAGTCCTACAAGTATGCAATTAGTGCTTAAGTTTGGAAAATCAAAGTTCCTCAACGTGTTGGAAGCTTTGTTTGGCTTATGAACTTACGGTGAAAAAGAAAAAATTTCATAAATGACCTTGAGATTGGGCCTAATATCACAAACGACCCCGATGTTAATGGACGTGTGCTACCGTTCGACAGCTCAGGGTAAATTAATCCTTTTATTAATTTGACTTATGAACCTGAGATATTGAAGTGGAAATACAATAAGGCACCACCATGCCACCATCCGATTTTGCTTATTACGCGCAGCGTTATTAATTTATAATAGGACATCTAAATTAAAAAATTGAAGAAAAAACAAGAATGAGTTAATTGGTTATTAATTTATCTTTGAACTTTTTTTTAAATAAAACTTAAAAATGTAAACACTTTGGAACCGATTATGAATCACAAAGAAGCCAATTTTTGCATCAAATAAGAAATTTCAGTATATTTGATGGTATTTACAATTGGTCTCATTATATTCAGTTCGGAGACTAAGAAGAGAACCAAAAAAAGTTGCTGGAATAACAACTTCAATTCACTTCGATATCTCAATTGATTGCCAGGAAGTCATAGCAATAACAAGGAGTAAACCAACAATTCGGCCAAGTTTGAAAATTGAATTGACCTTTAAATTTTTCATTTCACATTTATGTAGGAAAAAATTTAATAGATCAAAAATCCAAACAAAATCATCTTGCAAATGCTACTGCCAGAGATGTTTTACTTTCTTCAACAATCAAATGTTTCAGATAAAAAATAAATAGCTCCAACTAACAATAATTACCTTCTATTGCCTTTTACTTTCTCTCATTTTCTCATCAATCAAACAAATCGAAAAATTTTGAAAAATAATGAATAAGAAAACGAAAAACATAGAAGGAATAATAATTATACTACAATACATACACACCAGCTAAATCTTACTGCCTTCGCTGCCAAATCTAAGCAACTCCTTTGCCGAAGCCAAAGCCTCTTTCAACGAAACCAATGCTTTGACAGCCTCTTCAGGAATCGCTTCTTTACTTTCTTTAATCTCTTCAAACATTGGCATCAAAAACATCAATCTCCTCGCTAAATTACAATACTGCTTCTTGACCGTACACCTATAATATGAGATTAACGCTATCTCGTTAATGGTATCTATAAGGTTCTGTGCAAGCATTCCTTTGTCCTCCTCCATTATAGATTTAACTAACTTTACCAGAGATGGGCCTCATGGAAATAGAAGGGTAAGAGACCAGGATTGTTTTTCAGGAAAATTCAAAAAATAGGCCAAATAGGAGGCTTTACTGAAATATAGACACATCCTAACAAATTTTGTTGCCATAGATACTTTGAATGTGAAATGACTACAATGCCCTTATGAATTCAATTTATTTTTTCCATTCTTTATTTTCCCTCTTCCCTCCACTTACCTCTTCTTATTCCATAACCGTCTCTTATTGAACTTCTGAAATGCCTCAACACTGTCCAAGTGTTATTGGCCTTCTCAAACACAGCATTGTGGATATATATATATATATATATATATAATTCTGTTCACCCAAGGAGCAAGTGCATTTGGACCCTTTCTAGAGAGAAGCAAGAGGGAAGAGGAGAAAAGCAAGAGCAACATTGCAGAAAGCAATCGGGTAAGTTCGATTTTTGTTTATTTTTAAATTTTTTACTTGTTTTCTTGATTGTTTGAAGGGATATTGGCCTTATGAAGATTGAAAATAACTCTTAGATCAGACATAATTGAAGGATTAGAGATTGTATATAGGAAATTTACAAATTTGAATAAATTAGGGGTTTGGGCTAGATTTAGGGATTTTGATTGTGCGATTTTAGTTTTCGATCATATTTTGTGATTATTTGATGTTGCATGAGGGTATGGGGTGTGATTCAGATGCTTTGGAGGTTGGATTTGTGTAAAAATGGTGGAAACCGACGATTTTTGTCATGATGTAGACGATGACGAGTGTCAGATTGTGCTTCTGGCACGGTGATCGACACCCGACACAATGTGTCGAGTCTCGTTGGGTGCCAAAATCGACACTTGACATCACAACCTTTACAAGACATCGAGTGTCAATTTCGTGTAAACTGACATCTGATGCACCATAACCATGTATCCATGTATCCGATAGTCGATGACATGTAATTAAGGGAATATCGAGTGTCGGTTTTATGAACTTTGGATTTGGTTGTCAGTTTATATGAAATCGACACTTAATGAAAATGAAAACATGTTACGTCTAGTGTCGGTCACATAATCTGACTTGACTCGAAGCCTGGTAGATGAATCCGATGAGGAAACTTTGTCAGATTCTGAATCCAACTCTCGATGAAGCCGACATCTGACATAGTTGTATTGTCAAATGTCTGACTTTTTGGATATCAGTTCCAGTAATCTGGCATAGTTTCTTTGGACACTTGATGGCTTACATCGATTGTCGGTTTATTTCTTCGAGCTCTATTGAGAATGTCGAGTTGTATCAAGAGTTGTCGAGTTATGTCGAGCGTTTTGGTAGGTTGCATGTTTTAACCTTTTTTTGCCTTTTTTTTCCATCATATATAACTAACACATACTATTTTTTTTAAGGTTGAAACAAATAACAAATGAATTTGGACTCTCCTTCACCTTGAAGACTCTGTATAGCGAGCACTACCATATGGTTATTACTAATTTTGCTAGTTTGGACTGTATTAGTTGGATTCATTCGGCTTTGACTGAGAGGTAACAAAACATGTTTCAGGTTTTTCTTACACATTCGGGAGTTGCTCTTTCCATCTCAGTTGGTCCACAATGTGCTCGAGTGGGAGGTTAACACAGTGGGGCATGACGAAGAAATGTGGTTCCTTATTGAAGGTAAAAATATTGTGTTCAAACTATGATGTATTTTACTAATTTAATTTATTATTATTTTGCATTTGATCATTCTAGTTTTGCTTTTTAACCATTATTGGCTTCTTTTTTTTTTCTAGGAAGACTTATTCATTTTTCTACCCATGAGTTCAGTTTGGTAACTGATTTGAAATTTGCTACCCTTATGCCACCAATGCCCAATGTTCTGAATCCGTGGCATTTGTTTGATACATACTTTCGGGGTTAGGACATGCATCTCATTGATTTCTTTCCGTTGCTTCAGGCATTAGATGTGTCAGCTATGCCACATGAGGATATTGTAAAGTTGGCCTTGTATTATGTTCTGGAGCAGTTTCTCATGGGACAGAATTGACGCCGATATGTCTCTCATAAGTGGTTGAATTTTGTCAACACATTGGATAGTTTTAACGAGTATCCATGTGGTTCGATGTCTTATGATAAAACACTTGAAAGGATGAAAAAGGGTTTGGATGAGAGTTGGCAAAGTTTAAGAAATGATCAGAAGCGAATAAGAAGAAGACGATGGGGAAGCAGAAGCATTCTGAGACATATAACTTAGAAGGGTGCCCCTACGCTATTCAGGTACATACTAAAAAACATATGTTGGACGTGTTAATTGGTTTCTTTGAATTACATTATTAAATACCTATCATCATTGAAAAATATTATGTTATTAAGGTTTGGTTGTACGAGACTGTGTCGTACATTGACGCAACATATAGGCGAGCAGATGGGGTGTTTGTGGAGAAGGCACCGTGCTTGTTGAAGTGGGAGACACGTAAAACCCCGTCAAAGGACATCGTCAAATGCGATGTCATGTTGGTTAAAAGGAGGGTGTGTCAGGTTCCACTTGTTATTTTTTCTGTTATCAGTCACATCGAATCACTATTTATTTGATATCTTACTTGATGTTATAGGCTTGTCCACTCGTCATTTTGGAGCCATCTAAGGTAAAGTAGACCACAAATTGGTACATTAGGCTAGCTGTAGCAGTTGGCATTTGGAGATGTGTACATGTAGCCTGGGCGGCATCTGTGGATGCTCCTTTACTGCTAGCTGAGACTATTGAGCCACTACCTATAGAGGATCCATCAGGTCCACCTCCCACTGGGCATAGTTCCCCTCGTACACCTCATGTGGAGCTAGTCATCGACACAACCGATCGTCCAACTGATCGGGTGCGGTCTCCTTCCTCCGCTTTCCCCATCAGTCTTGCACATCCCGCGTATGAGAGTTATGGTTGTGACGATCCATCAGGTCCACCTCCCACTGGGCATAGTTTCCCTAGTACATCTCATGTCGGGCTAGTCATCGACATAGCCGATCGTCCAAATGATCTGGTGCAGTCTTCCTCCTCCGCTTCCCTCATCAATCCTGCACATCTCGCGTATGAGAGTTATGGTCATGCACATGAGTCAGCTTCTCCATCGGGCCACAAACCACCCACTGGGACATTTCCCCTTCTATACGTGATGTCCTTTCCATTTCGACGGTATATATTGAAAATTTACGGTATAGCATTACCAATTGGTTGATTTCTCATGTTGATTTTGAATAATGATATACAGGCGCAGCCGATCCATGATTGGCTTCCACAACATAGTTTTGTGTGAGCTTATGGGACTTCGGAAGGAGATGAAATCATTATGGGTGGAGAACATGGAGAAACGAGAGGAGATAGTACTTCTGCATCAAGCTGTTATACTATTGAGTGGCCATTTTGGGTACACTACCATGGTACATTGCATAAATTAATTGCATAATTAATGATTTCCATGATGTTATAACGGTTAATGCATCATGATGGTTTGCTATAATCCAGGACTCGGATGATGGTGACGACGACGACGATGATGGTCAGGAGGCAAAAGAACTTGACCTTCCAGTAGCGAGTGTTTGTGTCCTCAATGCTGCTCCCACGAGCTTCGTTTACCTTTGAGGTTGAAGACTCTTTCCAGGAAAGCATAAATGAAGCCCCTTTGTTAGTTCCCCAAGCAGAAAGAGATTGAGGGTCATGCCACATGAAATAGCCTATGATGTTCCACATGTAGAGATAGAAGATCCAGTTGTTTAGCCCACAGAGGAGCCTGCTTTACAGCATTGGGAGGCAATGACATGGGATTCAGACTATGTATCTGATAGGATCCTATGAACTCGAGTTTACATGCTCCAACACCCGACACTGATTGCATAAGCTTCAACAACTGAATGAGTGAGGCATCAAGCAATATTGACTTGGCGTCTACTTTGTTGGGTGTGAGTTCTTCATTACATTAACTACCATAACGGAGTGGCTTGGATCTGAGGTTTGTTTTACTCATTGTCGTCTCCTCCTAACCAATGTACTATTGCAATATTAAATGATTACTATCACTATATGCAGCATAAAGGTAGCTATTTGTGGATGTTACACTGTAGAGCTCACGAAATGGAAGCAAATGTTGCCTAAAGGTCTGCATTCCTGGACACAACTTTCTGGGTAGCTCTTTGCAAAACATATGAAATTATAGTATATTAGTGCTTCCACACTTGTGCCCATTACAAATTTGCTAACTGTAGCTGTTTTTGTACAGGCAAAAATTCAGGGGTTATGGACATGATTCAAGGACAAATTGGATGATATTGATTGGGCAAATACGTCAGATCTTGTCCAGTTTCTCCTTGGGGAGATGGCCATCATTGGACAACCATGGGTCGATATGGACAAGGTGAGTCCATTTATATTTCATATGTTAGTCAATCTTATTTTAGTCAAAATGTTGTGACTGATGACATGTTGTCTACTTTCTTTTCAGCTCTATGTCCTTGTTAACATCGGGGGCGAACATTGGGTGGTAGTTGAAGTGGATTTGAATCACTGTCTGATAGTCATATATGACTCATGCTATGCAAATAGTTCCACTGACACAGTCAGGGACACAGTCCGATGCCTGGTAGAGATGTACCATGTATGATGTCAATAGAGGTTTATGGTATTCCTAAGTACCAAACTAGTCCTTATGACATTGAGCACATTGAGGATTCGTTTGAGGTACAACACTAGGAGGGTGGAAGCGCATTGAGGATTCGTCTGAGGAGGGTGGGGGAGGAGCATGTGGTGTGTATTGTTTGAAGTTGATGGAGTACTTAGCTGGGAGCGTTTCATTGACAAACATTCAGGCATTCACTGACGAGACACTTCAGTGAAGAATGACAATACATCTTTGGGCTCATCGGGTTCTTTCACAGGTGGAGGAGTTTGTCTTAGACACCATAGGGTCGTGTTCAAACGTACCTGCCGATGATGAACCGTAGTCTGCACGCGAGGTTGATGCCGCTCATGATGATGAGGCACAACCAGACATGGGGGTACTATGATTTTGTGTCATGCATAATATATGCATTGTAGCATGATTTTTGGGTATATGTTTTGTATAGTTACACATTTTTGTCCATATATATCTATACAGTTAAATGTATCAGTTATAGAGTATATGTCTTCGATAGATATATTGTTTACTTGCACCTTTTTTTTTTTTAGATATATTGGTACATACATGTATTGACAATTGAAAATGTTAGAATGAAAAAATGTAAATACATTTTTTTAATGTATTGGTACATACATGTATTTGTACAGCTACGTGTAGCAGACTAATAGAAATGAACTTACAGTAACCATTGACAAAAGCACTGAGCGTGTTTTACATCTCTAACTGTGTGGAGCTTACATGACATGGAAATTTTTGTTAGTTGAAAATATCAGTATGGAAAAATGTAAATACCCTACATTGCATAGATTAAACAAATTATATAACATGGAGAAAAATACCTATTGCATACATTTGTCAAATATCATCCCCTATCATGTCACACCCCTGTAGCAACATCAAGTGAAACAGGGTTTCGGCAAGTCTGACGATTGAGCTCGGAGCTTCCACACCATTCTCAAATTCGAGACGAACTAGACTTACCGATGGAAGGGATTCATTTCCTCCTAGGACGACCTACTGTTCTCCTTATGATTGGCAGTAAAACCATTTTGCTACATACCTCATCTGGAACCATCCAATCCTCACAATCTCCAACAAGAACAATTGGCAGAGCATATGGATGCAGTAATGTTTCAGTTATATACCAGGAGGCACAATAATCATGGCACGTCAATAGGTTCATACGTTTGCAAACAGCTAATGCATGTGCAGATGGAAGCTGGTCAAGATCAAACACCCTGCATGTGCATGTCTGAGCATGAATGTCAAAGACGTTAACGTAGTCATTGCCACTCACCTTGTACATAGTAAGAGCGATACCAGTAACTCTCCTACGTTCACCCTCCTTTAAATGCTCCTCTATCAACTTGTTAGCCTACAACGAGAGATGTAATTGTGAGTTAGCAAATAACTCTCGACACTCGTAGAATCATTGCTGCAAGTTCGTCTGGTAATAATCTGCTAATAATGTAACCGAAAGGAATTGGGCATATCGCAAGCGGCTGTTCATCAATTTAGCAATATTTGTTGTCATGATGTTATACCGTCGGCCATAAAACTGTGAATGTGCCCATTTATTACCCCCAATCTCTCAAAGATAAGTTGCGACTGCGGGCATATACAATTCAATTTGTCTCATATGATAGTTGAAATTGACACAGTGATATGTCATTACAACTCAGGAGAACATATCTAACAAAGTCTTATCCTTGAACGTCACCTTCAAGTTACCCTTCAAATGATGAGTCCACAATCCATGCAGTGCATGAGGAAAAAATTCTACAACAGCCTGTTCAATGCTATAGTGGTGATCGAAAATGAAAATAACATCTTAGACATTTCTTACTATATGATCACGCAACTATCTCATGAACCAGTTCCATGAGTCATCATTTTTAGAATGCCTAACTCTAAATGCCAATGGGGTATATTTTTTTATTTCCATCCATACAAGAAGCCAAAAACATGGTATATTTATATTTCCTTTTCAAAAAAAGAACCATCAACTACGATAATTGGCCTAATTGATGTTGCAAATCCGACAATAAAAGGCCCCATACTCATAAAAAAGTATTTGAAATGGTTATTGTCATCAGTTTCTAAAGTCGTTTTGGTCCCGGGGTTTGATTTCTCTATCATGTATATATATTAGGGGAGTGGTGTGAATGAATCCTCATGAGATCCGTGAAGTTCTTGCAAAGCTGCCTCCTTTGCCCTTCATGTCTTGTTGTATGTGATATTAACACCCAGTGATGTCTGAACATCAAACATAATATCTTTCGAATGGTATATTCTTAATGCCTGAATGAATTACATGTTTGCCAATAACATGCGTGGTTGCCTGCTTATGACTTGGAATCTTCAATACA
Source organism: Boswellia sacra (assembly GCA_013180625.2). Classification (NCBI taxonomy): domain Eukaryota; kingdom Viridiplantae; phylum Streptophyta; class Magnoliopsida; order Sapindales; family Burseraceae; genus Boswellia; species Boswellia sacra. The sequence continues at coordinate 18,081 of SNVD02009243.1, read as the reverse complement.
AATAGTGTAATCATCATTCTCGTCGTCACCATGCTCATTAACATCATCACTAGCATCATCATAATCATCATCAACACCACCATCGTCATCATTACCAATATCATCATCACTCTCAAAATTACCTAAATCTCTTAAACTCTCTAATGCTAATCTCAATGGCATCAACGGGGGCACATCTTTTTCATTTTCACATAACACCCCAACTTACTCATACCTATGAATTATCTAATAGAAACATATCATATAAGGTCCGTGGACAAAAAATCATTATAAAATTGCATAAATAGGTCACAAAAATGACAATTTTGTCAAAACGTTCGACATATCTCGACAGAATCTAACTTGACACTCGACATGGCCCTCCACATGACACTGGACACATTTGACACTCGACAATACCCTCGACATGCTCGACACTCGATAAGAACCTTGACATGTCGAGCATCGGTCTTAGACATCCGACATAGCACATCTATTGTTTGCTAATCCTTCCCGATACCTGACATTTCATTTCGACAACACAGACCGACACTCGACATATTTTGTCGAGTGAGCTACCTTATCGACAGCGAGTCTTCTTCCCCCTCGCCTGCAATACCAGATTTTTCTCTATGATTTGTAATTTTTCACAAATATTGACAAAAACAGCACTATGTCTAAGCTTAGTTCACATACATATTCCTATTTTAAGCTAGATAATATGGTTGAAAGCTACGAAAATAAGAAATAATGAAAACATTACAACCTACTTCAATATTCTAACGTCATTTGGAGAGATTAGAGAGAGTTGTCTTACCTTGTTGCTCAGCTTCAACTTTAAGATTAAACCATGGGATGAAACATAGGTGTTGAAAGGGTATTTTGGATAGTGGAGGAAGGAGGAATGACATATGTTTCTTCTTTCTTTTCAACATAGATGTTTCTTTTTTTTTTAAAGGACATTTTCGTCATTTCATGCGTAAAGTGTTTATGGCATCAAAAGTTTTAAGGATGTGTCTATATTTCAGTAAAGCCCCCTAATTTAGCCTTTTTTTTGAATTTTTCCCTTGTTTTTCTTTTTTTTTCTTAAAATAAATATTATAATAAATAAAAATTATGCACATCAGATGCAAATAAGGAATTGGCGTAGTGGTAGTGGCTTTACTTTTATATTACAAGGGAGCACGGGTTCGAATCACCTTAACTCACAAAATTTCAAAAAAAATTTCTCATTTTAATGTTTATGGTTAAATCTAACAACAACTCTCTAACGTCGGGGTCATTTATGCATATTTTCCAAAAAGTGAGGTCTTTGGTGATATTACGGCAAATTTCAAGGTCATTGGAAAAACTTTCCTTAGTGAATAATGAGAGAGTTAAACGAAGGTATTCTCAAAATTCTTACTATCCTATTTGTAATAGTACTCCTGTGACTATTTTGCATGCATTTCGTGATTGTGCCGGGGTAAAAGAAATTTGGGACAACATTATTGAACAATCGTCGAAGCCCCTCTTTTTTTCTTTACTAAAAAGAGTTAGATTGATATGAGTATTCATAAGACTCAAATCTCTTGTAATATTGGAGATATACAGCACACTTTTGCTCTAACTCTTTGGCTGCTTTGGAAATGGACAAATGCTTTTGTCTTCATAAATGAATCCATTTCGACTGGTCAAAAGATCAGAATTTTGATGACTCTCATTGATTAGGTTATCACAACTCATGTAGCAGACCAAATGGTGCAGCTCTCTCCTTTCCGTGATTATAAGCTGATTAGTTAGATAAAACCTAAAAATGGTTGGGTTAAAGTTAACTATAATGGGCTCTCTAAAGGTAATCCAAGCATATTTGCAACAAGAGGATTGATTCATGATGCCAATGGCATTTGGATCACTGGTTATGGCTTCGATACAGGTTGGTATGATGCTATCTAGCTGAATCTTGGGGTTTGTACTCCTGTGACTATTTTGCATGCATTCCGTGACTAGACTAGGGTGAAAGAAATTTAGGACAACATTATTGAACAATCGTCGAAGCCCTTCTTTTTTTCTCTACCTAAAAAGAGTTAGATTGATCTTAGTATTCATAAGACTCAAGTCTCCTGTAATATTAGAGATATGCAACAGCCTTTTTCTTTAACTCTTTGGCTACTTTGGAAATAGAGGAATGCTTTTGTCTTTAGAAATGAATCCATTTCGATTGATCAAAAGATGAGGATTTTGGTGACTCTCATTGATTAGGTTATAACAACTCATGCAATAGACCAAATGGTGTAGCTCTCTCTTTGTCATGATTATAAGTTGATTAGTTGGATAGAACCTGAAAATGGTTGGGTTAAAGTTAACTCTAATAGGCTCTCTAAAGGTAATCGAGGCATATCTACAATGGGAGGATTGATTCATGATGCTAATGGCATTTGGATCATTGGTTATGGCTTTAATATAGGTTGGTGTAATGCTATCTAGCTGAATCTTGGGGTTTGATCTTTTAGGTTGCAATTAGCGTGGGAGTCGGGATTCCACAAGGTGATAGTGTTAGTTGATTCTCCAATAGCTTTGCAGTTCATTAAAGCCTCTAAAAAGATTCATCCTCATCTTGCCAACGTTGTTCATAAGTGCACGGAGATGTTGTGTAAGGAATGGGAGATTAACATGCAACATACACTTCGTGAAGGCAATAAATTGGCGGATGTGATGGCCAATTGGGCTAAGCGTCAATTTTTTAGATATCACAAGCTCGAGAACCCCTTAGTTGCCTTAATAGATTTTTATGTGTCGATTATGGTTGGTGTTGCTTGGCCGAGAGGCTCAAGCTAGTTATTTTTTTCGGCCTTAATGCCCTTCCTCTCATAAAAGAAAATTAAATAAAAAAATTTAATTATATATCAAATATGTAAAAACTAAATGTAAGTTAAAAACATTTTTTTTTCTCTCTAGTCCATGGATCTGGTTGACTTACCTGGGACTAGGACTCAGGTAGAGTTAACACAACTCAAGTGGCTAAAAGCCCTAGGTTGAATCCGGGCTCAGGTCCACTCCTTTTACCCCCAGACCTAGGCTCAGAGGCCATAGGACCCAAGCCTACCTTGGGAAATTGCCATCCCTACTTTTTACACCTAAACTCAATGTCTAATATCCCATCCCTAACTTATAATTTAAATTGTAATTTTGATTTTAAAGAAACTTACAAATTAAATAATGAACAAGTTTATTATTAGAAAGTTAATATCCATTATAGCTGTCAAAGTTTGAATTGCTTCTCAATTTTCAAACTTTTAAGATTAATATCAAATTTAAATGTCAAAAATCAAATGTTTTATAGCAAAAACACAATATAGATAGGATTAAAAGAGACAGAGAAGATAAATCAAAAACAATTTTTTTAATTGGGTGAGGAGGAAATATTCACACCAATTTTATGACTTTAACTAGACTCTGAAATAGATGAGGGCATTCTACTTCCAGTTCTTCATTTCCATTTTTATTTTTTGCATAATTTTTTTATTTAGGTAAATATAATTGATGCCACTATGATTTAAAATAATGACCAACTATTTGAATAGTTAATAGTTTGATTTATTAATCTATTTTTTTCCTTGAATCTCACTCATTCTCTCACAGCTTTCTATTTTTTTTAAAAAAGTTTTTTATGGACAAGAAAAACCATGATTGAGTTTGATGAAATTTGTGGGATATTTTGTATAAAAAAAGGGTTAAAAGCGTATTTGGTTAACTTGAAAGGGGTGTGATAAGAGAGTAAAAGGTTTTTAAAAAATTTAAATGGATGGTTTCTGAGAGTTCTAGAAGTATGCAGTTATAAGAAATATAATAGTAAACTATAAAGTAAATTGGCACAGGAGGATTTTTACATGGTTTCGTTATAAAACCTACATCCACGGACAGCTATAGAGCTGCAATTCAATAAGTTCTTGTTTGTACAATCTTTAGGACCTTTTACAGTGCTGACTCACCCTCACACACTCACCTTGTCTTTGTAAAACAAAATCTTCGCAAAGATCTTAAACTCTAGTGACACTGCCCACTCTCTGTCACAGATAACTTAACAACACACTGTTAAGTTATACATAACAACGATGTCTGACACTGAATTACATAAACACTTAACTTGCAAGTTATCCCAAGTGTCTACTAACTCACACAGACTCAATCAACAACTCATGTACAATTTCTACCACTCATACATGAATCAAAAAACTCAAAGAATCAAATTAAAGAAGCATCCCATTTTACGTTAAAGCTTTTCTATCAATTCATGGAATGCCAAAATCAAGACTCTCTCAAAACACAACCAAATCAGCTAACCCGCCAATCTGTCTAACATGTTATGTAGAAATAATGTTGTATATATGTAGTGAGAGGCCTAAACAAAATCTCCTTTAGAATCCTGTAAAAATTCTAATTAAAATCATATTAGGATAAGGAGAAATATAATAGGAAGTGTTATAATTAAACTCCTAAAGGAATTTGGACACAAATAAATATTCTCCTATTTTAATTAGGATACAAGAAACAATATCCTAATATAAGGAGATATCTATTGCAAACCAAATACTTTCTACAATAATCATTTAGAAATAGTAAACTAGGAATCAAAATACTATTCTAGTTTTTATCACAAGTTAACAAAATCAACATGTGCATGGCACATGCAAGTGTCACACGTTGACACCAACAATTTCTTTAGTTTTATAGCCGGAGGCAAATACCACTACTCTTTTTGTGAAAAAAAAAACTTGACCTCATTCTAGCCACCCCTAGTTATGCCCTAGACTGACTTAGGGATTATAGTGCCTTTGCACGTATCACGACCAATCTAGAGAGAACACACCTTGTAGCATGCTTTGATAAGGCTATTAAATTCTTCCAACCCTTTATTGATCCGTGAAGGTGTAGAATATTGCTCCAATAAGAATATTTTAGAGTCGTAGTCAAACTCATGCCTTACACTAAATTTATACTCTTTTAATAAAATCTCTACACATATGCAGGCAAACGCATACACACATATATTTAAATTTTTTACTTAACTTTATACTTAAATTTTCAACCATTCACTTCAATGGATTTAATGATGAAGATCAAAGGTAAAAAAATGACACATTCAATGTAACGAACTCATTAAGTCTTGACATTAGTGGTTGAGAAATTAAGTTGCAATTTTACTTTTGATCTATGGTCACAATCTTTTGGTAACCAAATAAAAGTGATTATAGTTGCATGATTGCACAACACGAAACTATATATCCCTATTACCCTTTGTGATAAAAAGGATTCCATCAAAATTGAGAGAAACATTAGTTCCCAGTCCCATGTTGATGCCACCAGGAACTAAGCCAAAAATTATAGGAGAGAAGAACGTACCGTTTACGTGCGAACGGCTTAAGGTTGGCAGGTTGTTTTTCTTGACTGCATTCTTGTGTTGTGTTTGTGCCTGCACTGCATTCATGCATACATGCCTTCTTGCCGTTGATCAGAGCTTCGGTGAGCATTGGATGCATTAGAGGAGCCACGTAATCAAGAGTGAAGATTCACAGGCAGGTAAACCATAGTTCTAAGGCATTGAAAGCTAGAGAAATTAGTGAAGAATAGAGAGGAAATGAGAGAGAATAGAAGGAAGACCAGAATAGTGTGGAGAGGAAGTGCCGACAACCAGAGAAAAAGAAGAGTAGACAAGGTTCTCACGAAATAGGCTCATGTCTGTTTTGTGGGAACACACAAGTGCCACACCTATTTCATTCAAATTTATGAAATTATTGACAAACCCCTATTTTACAGGTATTACATTGACACCTTTAGAAGAACCCAGAATCACATCTATATCCCCAATGGAATTCAAAGCTATAATGGACCTTCAAAGGGTATAGAATTATAGCTGAAACCCCAAAAGAAGCCAAAATCACGTCTAGATTTCTAGAAGAGCCCATGACCGCTCCAAGTCTCAGAAAAAAAGGACCAAGATCATATCCAAACCCTCAAAAAGTGTAAAATCACATCAATATCCCCTAAGAGGATGTAGAATTGACAATTGAATCCCTAGGGAGCATAAAGTTTACCAACGCCCTAACAAGCATAGGATTCCTTGGGACCCTAAAAAAGCATAGAATTACAACTCAGTCCCTAAAAGAGCATAGGATTGTGCTAACATCAACAGAAGAACACAAAAGCAATCCCTAGTGGAGCTTTGAGTTAACATGTGTGCAACCAACATGGCCACCAAAGGTGTGATCAAAACCAATTTTGGACATATGGATCCCTAGTGGAAAACAAACATATTAATTCCCTATAAAAAATCTCTAAGAATTGACTTTTTTGAAGTAGCCAACTCTACATGAAGTGTAACTTCAACCATTGACTTTTTCAAAGTGGCCAATTTTTTAGGAAGTACAACAATTAGGTAACTCAAACATTAGGAACCCTCAACATCAGGTAACGCAAAGTGTTAAGGACCCTTAATATTGGGCAGGTAGTACGAAGCATTGGAAACCTTTGATCACTAACCCATGACCTTTCAAGGGTGTCAGGAGGCACACAACCAATAGTAGCACTAGTAGCAGTTGAAGCAATAACAACAGTAGCTCTTCTAGCATTTCCAGATCTTCCAACTGGTGTAGCTTTTCCAAATCCTATCCAAATATCTCTAGCTCTTCTCCCAATTGCATTGCTACCAACCTACAATGAAAACTTTTTGGTTAAGTTCAAATGGTTCATGAAAGACAATTGTTTAAACTGTTGATATATACAATAAATACCACATTTGGAGTTGCTCTCGTTCCTTGTAAATTAGAGAATGCAACATTATCATAATTAAGTAATAAAATACTAACATTTTGATAAGCAGTAATAAAACCCTCCTAGCAGCATATGCTCCTCTCCTAACTACACTATTACCAACCCACAATTGAAACTTTTTATTAAATTCAAATTGTTCATGAGACACAATTGTTTAAAGTATTAATATGTACAACAAATACCACATTGGAAGTTGCTCTTGTTCCCTGTTGTTGGTTTTTACAGTGTATAGATGGTTAAGAATAACGAAACTAAAAACAATAGAGTAAATTTGAATAGTAAATTTTACGTGGTTTAGTTATAATCAACCTATAACTATGAGCAGCAAGAGCTACAATTCACTATATTGTCTGTGTTTATACTCAACTCGAGAACCTTTACAGTGGTGGACTCCCTCTCGCTCGCTAATCTAGTCTATGTAAATTGGCCAACCTCAATCATAAAACACTAGTCCTTTGCACATTCTTCTAATGCTCTCTTTTCTATCATGATTATCTTAAATACACCCGATTAAGATAGACACAATATCTTATGCTATTATAGACTTATGTGGTTACTCAATTCCCTTAAGCTCACATAACCTATACATATTACAAATAGACTCATGCAAGTACTCAACTCACTTAAGCCTTACACAATCTTGATTCTCTCAAACAAAGCACAATGCTTCATAATCACACACACATAATGAAAAGACACATTTAGCTTTGCTTTTTCTTGCTTTTTTTTTTAGTTGTCGTGAATGTGTGAGTTCTCTAGCTATGACAATAGCTATTTATACTATTCTAGTTTACCTTTAATGACTTTTCTTAACCTACAAGATCTCAGTTCAACATTTAGGAAAGTATCTTAATGTAGAATCAACGTGAATAGGAAGTAATCAAATATTCCCCTCAGTGAACTAGGATAATATAATTAATGTCCTAATGTAGTATAGGATAGTTAATGTAATGTTCCTCTTTGACAAGGATTCCAATTCAACTTATCCTATTTCTATTAGGATTCTCTTATTTTGAAGTTATTGCAATTTAGTTAACTGCATGAATATGACAATAAATGCATTAGGAATATAATCAACCAAAGGTTTCTTCACATGATGATAAACCAAATTATCACATTTCGTATGCATGTGCACTGCATGCACCGTAAAAACCGACACCTACAAATCAAAGAATGCAACATTATTAGAATTAAATAAGAGAATACTATGAACTCTTGAAGGAACTTGAACATAAGACAAGTTGAATGTCATACCATTAGGGTATTGGTAATCCTGTTGGCTGGTGTAGCTTTACAACTTCTCTCATTATGCCTTAATTCTTTACAAACAGTGCATGTCACTCCAAAAGAACTCTTCTCCTTAGGTTTCTCAGTTGGTTCTCTCTGTCTAGCACCCTTTGACCTCCTGGATTGTCATTTATAATTTAGAAGATTCAACTTTTGACATTCAACTTTTTCCCAATCAAACATATGAGGTATGAGACTAATCATACTTGAATATGCTTCAAGATATGCTTGTCTCTTGAAGTAGTCATGGACATAATGAATTGAATCCATCCTATTCCTCCTCAAACAAGCCACTATATACTCACAAGGTATTCCACTGATTTGCTAAGCCTTACATTCACAAGTCCATTTAGCTAACTTCACCATGTAGCCCTATCAATATTGAGCAACTCATGACAATGGTTTTTACTAAACATAACCTTCAAGTTCCCCTTCTTTTACCTCAGTTTTTCAATCTTTTTCATTATCATTGGTGGCATTTCAGTATCCCAAGTTTGTGTGACTTTAATTCTCTCATGAAATCCAACCATAACCTTTATCCAAATGTATTCAACCAAAGTGAGTATTGATTTGATTCTCTACTCACCTAGTAGCTATTAAATGACTTAGTAAGGTTGTTGGTTATATGATCACATTTCAAATCCTAATGAAATGCATGCTTAGACCAAAAGCTAACAAGGATTTTGTTTAGGTAGGTATAAGCTACTTCATGTAGTTTCGTAATTTCTTCAATTGCACCATTTAAATGCCATCTATTGGTGGATCCATTGGCCATTCCAAACAAGTTTCTAAAGTGCACACAAGACCATTTGCCTCTAAAATTGGCATATACATGCCTAGCACAAAATCTATAATAAATTGGGCCATGTGTCCTCCAAAGCTTTCACTAACCTTTTACCTATCACTAATGATGATAAATGTCCTATTATAAACCTTAACTATTACTTGCTATGATTTTTAGAAGAAAAAAGACCAACTATCGATATCCTCCCTTTTACACATTATCACAGCCAAAGGAAAAATGTCATTGTTGCCATCTAGGACCACTACAAATAAGGATACACTCCCAAAAATTCCCTTTAAACAATACCTATTGACCCTAATAAAAGGTCTACAACTAAAAATAAATCATATCTTTTGGGTTGGAAATGTTAAGAATTTTTTTTTTTTTGAAAAACTAGCTTATAAGAAGGAGCCTCTTGTCCAACCATTATTTATGTAGTGGCATCAAGATTGGTTTTTAAAACCAAGTTTCCATATTTATGCAGCAAGAAATAAGACTTAGCATGATCATAAGCTTATTGATCCATTGGTCTTTTTTTTTTTTTTGATACAATCTTTGTTTATGGACAGTGATCCCTTTTATTTGTAACTCACTCTTTAGATACCTCACCATTACATTTGGCATGGCCCAATAGTCTCTAGGAATCGCTTAGCAGTCCAAGGAGATGTTACCTCATGAGTTTCATTTGGTCTTTGACAAAGGTGTTTGTCGTTAGTGTTTTAATTATAAAATTGTGACGGACTGGTCATTTAGACATAATTGATTAGAAAATCAATCCCCGATAACGGCGCCAAAAACTTGATGCGTTCGAAACTAGCAAGTATACTAGTCACACAAGTAATAAAGTGATGAGTAAGATATCGTTCCCACGAGGATTGATTCTAATTGAATTTGTTATTTTCCAGCAACAATAAACTAAATAAGGGGGGTTTTGTTGAATGATTAACTAAATGAACTAAGAATGCAAATAAAGAATAACAAAACAGAAAGTTAATTTGAGTGAAAAATCAATGAGAGACACTTGGTTAAGAGTTCATTCTCTGCCACAAGATATGAATTTGTGAATTAACATAGAATTGTAATCCAATTGCAGCATTGAAGTTATCAACCGTAGATAACAACAAGCTCTGTTATCCCAATCTTTCCTTACTTTGTTGTTAAATAAAACAGGCTCTTTATTTAATCTCTATCCATTAAACAACCTAGAACAAGCTCTCTAAATTAAATTCAATGGATGCATTACGATAAGAAAGATAGGTTGATCTAAGCAATAAACACACAAGCTCGGATTATTAACTTAGGTTGTATTCTCCAATTGCAATCTCTGATCACAATTTTGCTACTAAGGATTAGAAATTCAAGACAATTACGGATCAAGATTTCTAATCTAGCAATAGACAATAACCAGATTATATTCAGTTAGCCACCCCAAATACAATCAGCAAGCAATCATAAGCATTAGATATGGGAAAATACAAGCAACTTCAATTAGAGGATTGGATAACAACTTCTTACACAATCAACTCACAAAAACCATATCAAGGGCTTTGAAATCACCCTCAACCAATTCAGATTCAGTTACACATGTTCAAAAACGTGGTAAATACAATACAACATGGAGACATTCCAGAAAATGAAAGTGAAGGGAAAAACTTAGCAAATTTGATGTAATTCTCTTTGGATTGTAGTTCTTCCTCTTTCCAAGCTTCCTTTCTCCTTCAAGAACTCCAAGAGATGAAAGAATTCCAGAGATGCAGCCTCCTACCACGTTCTCCCCTCTTCAAGTTATGAAAATAAAACCCTAAAATGTGTTTAAATACTCTGCTACAGTAACGTGCTACAGTGTCCCGTATTATACATGCTACAGTGATGTGTGGAATTACATTTCTACACTTCTCACACTGTTTTGATTACAACTTTCCGTACACTGAATGGATTCATAAAACCGTAAATTTCTCCAGAAAATAGACTTCGAGAGCTTTTCGACGGTATATAACATGTCATCGGGTTCATTGTATATCAATACAATTAAATCCGAGAAGATGGTTGACTAGCAGAGGTGAAAATGAAGGGTTTTACTCCATTTTTGTTGCAAGTTGCTCCAAAACTCCTACAAACATCAAAACCACACAAAAACATAAAAATACCAGGGAATATAGCAAAGAAACACGGACGAATTGATATAAAAGTAATACATAAATAGACACCTATCAAATTCCCCCACACTTAGACTTTGCTCGTCCTTGAGCAACTACAACGATATGAAAACAAAATTAAATCTAAACAGAATCAAAGAAAAAAATTAAAACACACATGTTTTAACTTGCAAATAGGCCTCAAAGATTGTACTTAATTATAACCCAAGAAAAACTTCAAAACAATGCACTTGATCAAGAATCTCATTACAAAGATTAGTTTCGCTCTACTTCAATTCCTCCAGTGTGTGTGTGTAGAGCCATTCTCACCTAATCATTTGTAACCCAGATGAGTTTATGCGTAAAAATGAATCATATTTAATAGTGAAGATGTGCGTATAAATGAACTCCATAGGCTTGCTTTTCAAGTCACTCTCCACTAATGTAGACAAGCACAACACTAAGGATCAAGTAGGGCTTTATTAAGCTTGTAACGTTTGGCTTGGGTGAAGGTATGATAAAGGATAATAATTTGGCTCCAATCACCCACAAACACATAAATCATTCAAGACTATGTAGAGCTCAACCCTATAACACAACTTTATTTCAATTCACCAGGTTACTCCCCCAAACTTATTTAGAGCACTCAGTCTTTTTTTTTTTTGTAGAAAACAAAAGAAAACTACACTCCCACACTTTGTTGTTTCATTCTTTTTAATAACACTTAAGGGTATAGATCTCTTTTTCTTCTTTTTTTCTCCTTTTTTTCTCTTTTTTTAATTTTTTTCTCTTTTTTTTTATTACTTCCCATCCCCCGCACTTAAACAACACATTGTCCTCAATGTGTAAGTATGTGGACAAGAAGTACAGATTGGTTTTTTTCTTTTTTTTTTTACAAACACAATAGAACTCACTTGCATTGCTTATGACACAACCCAACCTCCTCTGACTTCCCAAAACCAGAATAGAGCTCAAAATGTAATCGTGAAGGATCTACATGCTCATGGGTAAGGGATAAACTGTTTCGGAAAAAAAAATTCATTTGAGGTTAGGAAATCTTTTAGTGAGTTAACAAGAAAAAAAGGCTTACAAAGGCTCAAAGGGGTAACTAGGGATCAATTTCAGTCAAGGTTGGCTATTAAGGCTCAAACGGTCCAAAGATGGCCTAAATCATTTCCTAATGTTGCACAGTCTAAGATTTTGCCTCGAGTGACCATCAAACAAGTTCTAGAATTCATTGAAATCTGAAGAAACACTTAAATTACATAAACTTTCTCTAAGTAAATAAATAACTCAGTGATAATAGCTCAGTGCTCAATGTTGCGCAAGGAAGCAAAAGCAAAGCGAAAACCAATAAACATTTCAAGCACAAAGATCCATGCATCATTTATCATTTTCCAAGAGTTATTCTTAATTCAATCATTATCTTATCATCGACACACAAAATGTAAGAAAAGAGGTACGTGGCGTTGTTACACCTGAGTCAAGATTGTATATTTCAACAATCCTTAGGACCAGTAGCCCGCAGACTTAAGGTTTCCATCCTATATATCTTTATTATGAAGAACAAAACAAGAAACAAGACACTTTAAACAACATGAAATAAACAAACTACAAAGTTATTAAGGAAGAATGCGTTTCAAGGGTTAAGGAAACCCCATATTCTGCCATTCTTAGGTTTTTCCACAATTGTTTTTTTTTTAAATCAAAACTGATAAAGATAAAAAACACATAACAACTCTAAATTACGCAAAACTAAACTCACTCATAAAATAACAAAGTTCAACAAGTCAGCAAACAAAAACAAGTTAGTTAGAATGGGTCTAAAAAGTTTAGAAGTTAGCCTCCTTAGTCAGCCATTATGGATTGAAGAGATCCAGAATGCGTTTCAAGAGAACTTAAACTTTTTAAGCCACCACTCTAAAAACCGAGATTGGAAAATATCACCTGAGACGAAAGAAATAACCTGAAAAAGCTCAAAAGAAATAACATGAAAAATCTCAAATAAACACAATAAAAAAAGAGTAAACAAAAGTGAAGCAAACCAGTAGATAAAGATTACAGACTTAGCGTTAAATCCAGTTTATGCCTTTTATTGCCTTTCGCAAACCAATCTATCCAAGCTATTATTGGATCAGGCGAATAGACGAATGCTTGTAATTTGTCAATTAACTCCTCTGCAGTTGAAGCTGCAACCAGGATTTGCCTCGCCGACTGTGAGATGAAGTTTTTTTCTACTGCTTGATCAAGAAAAGACAATAAACCATCAAAAAAATTATTGACATTTAACAAACCAATGGGTTTCCAATGGATGTTTAGCTGTGCCCAAGAGGTGATTTGAAATATCTCCTCTAATGTACCATAACCACCGGGCAAAGCTATAAATGCATCAGATTTAATGACCATATGTGTATAAGCTATGACAGCTTAGAGACTTGTAACTCCTCCCCCATTGTGTTGCCTATGATATCTCGCACAGCAATGGTTACGAATAATGCCGAGAACTTTACTTCCTCCCAAGGATGCAGCTGTCGACACACACCCCATTAACCAAGACTTACCACCCTCCATAAATCAAATGAATACCCTTCGCAGCTAATGTCCTACCAAGATCAAGAGCTGCTGTTGTAAACTCTCCATCTTTACCAAATTGCGATCCACAAAATACGCATATATTTTGGAATCGCCGAATTGGTGTTTTCTCCATTTCTAAAAGTGCTCTAAACTTGTGTAAGACAATAATGTACGTTAGGTATTATGCGATTCAAGTGCAAGACAGGTTATAAAATGACATTTGAAAATATGCAGAATGGATATATACACACGTAAAACTCTCAAATTTGACACATGGGGACATAATTTCGGTGGGGGTTGCTCGATGCAGATTTATCGCCCCAAAATTTGAAAAAATGAGATATGCTTTCGGCGAGGTTTGACAAAACCTACACACTTGTCTCCCACGTGAAGCATTAAAAATGGAGATACACTTTCGACGGGGGTTGACAAAACCTCCACACTTGTCTCCCACTTGAAGCATTAAAAATGGAGATACACTTTCGGCGGGGGTTGACAAAACCTCCACACTTGTCTCGTATGTGTGCTGGTGTCATGGGGTAGTCATATGGTTTGTCAGAAAGGAAAATTTGAAATTAAAACAAACAAAATCAACAAACAACAACAACACAAAGACAACACTCATAATCGAATCAAACAAAACAAGAAAGAATAAAATTCAGCAATATTAACACACATTCAAATGTACAAGTAGTTGTGATTGTGACTCACATCTTCCTCTAGTTTTACGTCCAGTAACGGTTGAAACGCCTTCTATGAGTCGGGGATTTGCTTCCCATCCAGTTTTCTTATAAACTGGCAAACAGGGTCGTTTTTGGTCAGATTCCCTAGACTATAACACTGCAATTCATCACGAAATTGTGTCTATAGATTAAGCAATTCACGCTGAACAAGTCCACAAGAATGTGACTCGAGAGTTAACAAAACATTATCCAGCGGCTCATTACTCAAACCATTCTTAATAAATGAAAGTTTATCTTCTCTATTCCTGGACGCAAAACCTAATGAACGACAAGTCTGGTTACAATTCCATCTAGCACATTTATAACATACTTGTAACCTTTTCGCTCTTCGCATCTTGGCGTAGTAGCTCTTTCCTAGACCAGGCATGTATTTGCGAGATTAATGTCCGGCTCACCGGACAATCTCACCTTGGCTTCGATAAGCCATCGGATATCAGCAAGCACATTTAGGAGCATCAATGCCCAAAGTCTAGTAATCCGTACTTTATAAATTTTAAACACAGCATTTTGAGGAAGTGAAGGGAAATATTTACGAAGGTTCGATAGAAAGATATCGGCATCCATTGAAGAGGAGAAAAGAAGAGATATTACCGATAATGCGATTGAGTTTGTTCTTCTCCCAAATATGCATGATTCAAACCTTCGGGCAATGGCTTCAACTCCCGTTTGAATGTTTCCTCAAGTTGTTGTACAACTGAACTCGAAGCACGGAATAATCAAATTAAACACAAGAAATAAAAAGAAAAGAAAAGAAAATAGAGACACATAAAAGAAATAAAAACACAAGAGCAAACGAAAGTAAAAAACAAACAAAAAAGCAAATGAGATAGATGGCAAAGAGAGATAAAACCTGATCAATTATAATAGCCCATGAGAGGAATCTCCTCGAAACACAAAAATTGATCAATACTACCTTCTTTTCTTTGTCTCTTTTATTTATGTTTCAAAAACATTGGGTTGCCTCCCAATAAGCGCTTGGTTTAACGTCCTCAGCCTGACGTTATCTATCCTCTCCCATCAAGATAAGTTGGCTCGTAGAGAGGTACCTCATCGATGTCCTGCATCACTGAATTCTCATAGTAAGGCTTCAACCTATGCCCATTCACCTTGAATACTTTGTCTGTTTTTAAGCTCTTGATTTCCACTGCACCATGAGGAAAAACATTAGTGATAACAAAAGGTCCAACCCATCGAGATCGTAATTTACCTGGAAATAACTTGAGGCGAGAATGAAATAAAAGAACTTTATGTCCCACTTCAAAATTCTTCCTGGAGATCATTTTATCATGAAATGCCTTAGTTTTCTCCTTGTAAATTCTAGAATTCTCATAGCATCATTTCTAAGTTCTTCCAATTCTTGCAGTTGAAGCTTCCTTTGTTCTCCAGCAGCATCCATCTCCATGTTACAAAGCTTTACTGCCTACCATGCTTTATGTTCGAGCTCCACTGGAAGGTGGCATGGCTTACCATAGACTAACCTATACGGAGACATACCAATAGGTGTCTTGTAAGCAGTTCTGATGCCAAGGGCATCATTAAGTAGCCCAAGCTTTTCGTTCGGATTCAGTGTCTCTCGAGAATGACTTGACTCCCGATTTGAAAATATTTCAAATGGACCACTAGTTGTGGATGATATGCAGTGGACACCTTGTGAGTGATGTTGTATTTCTTGAGCAAGGCTTCAAATGATCTATTACAGAAGTGTGTCCCTCTATCGCTAATCATGGCTCTTGGTGTTCCAAATCTCGCAAAAATATTAGATTTCACAAAATCTACAACAACTTAGAATCATTAGTTCTCGTAGCTTTTGCTTCCACCCATTTAGAAACATAATCCACAGCAAGTATAATGTAAACATTACCAAAAGATGAAGGAAAAAGACCCATAAAATCAATACCCTACACATCAAAAATCTCAACAATAAGTATAGAGGTTTGTGGCATTTGATTTTTGGCACTTAAATTACCTGTCCTTTGACAACGGTCACAAGCTTTGCAGAATAGATATGATCTTTGAACAATGAGGCCTAGCAGAAAGCCACAATCAAGAACTTTGAGGGTGTTCTTTTGGTCGAAGGAACCACAGCTAAGAATGACAGAAGGTTAAAACGAATTAAATCAGATCACGTTTGAAACGCACGAAACTTTTAAACACTTGGTCAGAACAATGCTTCCATAAGTACCGATCACCCATAATATAATACTTGGCAATGCTCTGATATTTCACTTGAGCTCGAGTCAAGTCATGTGGTAGCTTCTTCGTAACTAAGTAATTGACAATATCTGCATACCAAGGCGCTGCTACATGTAGAGACAGCAATTGTTCATATGGAAAACTTTCTTGCAATGGCAGTACATCCTCATCATGAAAAATGCGACTGAGATGGTCTGCAACTAAGTTTTCACTTCCCTTCTTATCTTTGATCTCCAAGTCAAATTCTTGTAAAAGGAGTATCCACTTGATAAGCCTTGGTTTTGCATCTTTCTTGGCTGAGCAAGTACCTCAAAGCTTGCATGATCAGACTAAACGGTTACTTTAGTACCAATCAAATAAGATCGAAACTTTTCTAAAGCAAAAATAACCGCTAGCAGCTCTTTCTCAGTGGTATAATAATTAAGTTGAGCATCATTTAAAGTCCGAGATGCATAGTAAATGGCATGTGGAATTTTGCCAATTCGTTGACCCAAAACAGCACCCACAGCGTAGTCACGTGCATCGCACATGATCTCGAATGGATGATCCCAATTCAGAGATTGGATTACTGGAGCCGAAGTCAAGAGTTCCTTCAATTTCTCAAATGCCTCTTTGCATTTCTCATCAAATTCAAAGGCCACATCATTCTGTAATAATCTGCATAGGGGCAATACTATCTTTGAAATCTTTGATGAATCTACAATAGAAACTTGCATGACCAAGAAACGAACGAATATCCCGCACACTTGTGGGAGGTGGTAAGGAACATATAAGATCTATCTTGGATTTATCCACCTCTATACCCTTAGCAGAAATAACATGTCCCAAAACTATACCTTGATCTACCATAAAATGACATTTCTCCCAATTCAGAACAAGGTTAGGTTCTATACATCTTTGAAGTATAAGGGTAAGGTTGTCAAGGCATTTATCAAAAGAATCACCAAAAACAATAAAGTCATCCATAAATACCTCAATGATGTTCTCAACATAATCAGAGAAAATACTTACCATACACCTTTGGAAAGTGGCAGGGGCATTGCAAAGATCGAATGGCATGCGTCGATAGGCAAACGTACCGAATGGGCATGTGAATGTAGTTTTCTCTTGATCCTCAGGGGTAATGACAATCTGATTATATCCTGAATAGCCATCAAGAAAACAATAGTGAGAATGACCTGCTAACCTCTCCAGCATTTGATCAATGAATGGAAAAGGAAAGTGATCCTTGCGAGTTGCTGAATTGAGCTTCCGATAATCAATATAAACTCGCCAGCTGGTTTGGAACGAGTGGGAACTAGCTCATTATTGTCATTCTTAACCACCGTAACACCAGATTTCTTCGGAACAACTTGGACTGGACTCACCCACTTGCTGTCCGAAATTGGATAAAACACACCCACATCTAACACTTTCAGGATTTCTTTCTTGACAACTTCCATCATTGGAGGATTCAACCTCCGCTGTGCTTTTCAAGTGGGCTTGGATCCTTCTTCTAATAAGATACGGTGCATGCATATGGCTGGGCTAATACCTTTGATGTCAGCGATTGTCTACCCAATGGCTGTTTTGTGAT
>SNVD02009239.1:0-36137 GCA_013180625.2 Boswellia sacra | reverse complement strand
AAACGGTCATATGAGCGCCAGAGTGGTTCGCTAGCACCGGTGCCAGGATGGAGGCGCGCGCGTTTGTTTGCGCTTGCGAGCCGTAAAAAACCTCCGAGCGACAACCAAACGATCAAGAGCTCATCAAGTGTCTTCTGCAACTTGGACTTGGATTCCATCACGGCTGCGGATGGCCAATGACTCGCGCTTTGTGCTGGCACAGCTCGTGCGCTCGGGCATCTGGTCGACGGCCGGCGACCCGTTCGCCAGCAAGCGACTGGTGCTCGACGCCGAGAGCGTCGTCACTTACCTTTACCGCCACTGCGTCGACAGCCACCTGAGGCGCCAGAAGAACCTGTTGGCTGGCACCCAGAAGCATTCCGGTCGCAAGAGTGCGGCCCAGTGGAAGAATGAGCAGCAGCCGAGCGTCGACTACTATGCGGGCACACTGGTCAACTACCGCGAGTTCGCCCATTACGTCAACCTGGTGCTCGATCTGAGCGTTGCGCGCGCCCTCGAGCTGCACGTCGTCTATCGCGGCAAGTACATGGAGGCGCCCCTGTTCGGCCTACTGGCGGCCCAGTTCAAGAAGAACACTCAGCGCGTGTCCGAGTGCTTGCTGATGCTGATCGAGTGCGCCAAAGAGTCGCAAGCCGAGGACCCGAGCCCCAAGTCAGTGCTGACTCAGGGCTCGGGTGTCCGCTCCAGGTCGAGCTCCAGGTCGAGCTCAACCACGAGCTCGCGATCGCTCGGCTCGAGCCGCTCGCTCGTCGACCTTTACCTGTCACAGGCGCGGCCCACGCGGCCCAATCTGGCGCTCAACACGTTCAAGCAGATCGTGGCGGCTCGCCAGCGCAGTCTGCTCAAGGCTTCCGAGTACCGCGGCACCGGCGCCAACTCGGAAGCCAACACCAAAAGGTCCAAAGTGGCCGGCGCCAGCATCCACACACATCAGGCCTTCTACAGTGCCTACCCCTTGATGGCAAAGCTGGCGCGTGACCTCCAGTGTCCGGTGGTGACGAACGACGGCGACTTCATACTGCTCGACGTGCGCGCCGGCTTCGTGCTCTTCGACGAGCTCTTCACTGCCCACCTGGCGCCTTGCGATGCACTCGCGCGCCATCCTTCGGTGAGCAGTATCAGCAGCACCGCCTCCACCTACAGTCTGGGCTTCCACCCGAAAACGGGAGCTGCGGCCAAGTCCGAGATTAGGCCCGCCAGCTCCAAACACAGCCACCCGCCAACAGCCACACGCGCCCCCAAAAGCGCCACTCAGCAGGTGAGCGACGCCAAGTCGCTCTTCAAGCACCAGCCCACCGCCTCCGTGCGGCTGCAGCTCCACTCACACCTGAGCTTTTTGCGCCAACACCCGGGCCTCAATCAAGCGCTCGCCCTGCAGATGTTCCCTCTGACCACTGGCGAGTTCCTGGTGACGCACTCGAAGTCGCTGCTCCGGCTGCACATCTACGAGCGCGAGTTCCGTGACCGAGACCTCATCAGCCTGGTGGCCGACCTGAGATCGCGCGCGCGCTGGCAAAAAAAGTACCACCTGGCCGCGGCCCGACTCGAGATGGTGGCCAACTACCTGTGCATCAAAGAGCCCCAACTCTTCTCCAGTCTCATCCGAGCCGAGGCGCATCGGCTCGCCGAGACAACGCCCTCGAGCACCTTCGACGACGACTATCGCGAACTCTTCAACTACTACGCCGTCGCCTACGACTTCAAGAACCGGCTCAAGTTTGTGCTCCGCGGCCGCGTCGCCGAGCCCACGCAACTGCAACACATCGAACAGTGTCTCGAGCAGCGCGACTCCAGCGCCGACTTCCTGTTGCCTCTGCTCTGCTGTGCGCCCGGCCGACTGGCGGCCGTGGCCTACAACAAGTCCATGCAGTTCGAGGACCTCAAGACGCGCCATTCGGCCCACTCGATGCTCGAGGGCCCCAAGTGCGCGTTGCTGAGTTTGTTCAGCAACAACCAGAGCCACAAGAGCGAGCACTCGCCCTCTCTATCGCCGGGCCACAAGGCCCAGCTCCATAAGCTGGGCTACGCCAGCGCCTCGCTGACGGTCATTGACCGCGAGTGCGCCAAGCTCACCGAGCGCACCCTCAAGACCGACACCATGAAGACCAACGGCTTGGAGCGCCACGAGAGGCAACTCCTCGAGGCGGCCACAGGTCGACTGTCACTGGAGCGAGTGGCGCGCCACAAGAACGAGACCCGCGCAGACGCCGCCGCCTTCATAGAGCTGGTGTTCAAGGTCAAGGCCGGCTCGATGGCTCAACTCGAGTCGCAGCAGCTCGCCCAGCTGCTCGCCAAACGGACGCACCTGCCTGAACACCCAGACCACCAGCAACAGCTGGCCATCATGCTGAACCTTCACAAGTACTCGCTCGCTGTGGGCGCCCACGACGACGCCTACTTCAGACAACACTACCTGAGTCTTAGCGCCGACTTCAAGGTGGCGCTCGTGAATCACGCGGCCTTCCTGAGTCACCAGGAGCACAAGGCCGCCGGTGCGACTGCAACGCGCGAGACGGCCGCCTCGCCTCTGACGCAACTCATCGACCTAATCAACAGGTACGACCTGGAGAACGTGGCCAATCTGAGTTTCCAATCGGAACAACTCCAGGCCGACGCGACCACCGGCTTGTCGCCTAAGAAGGCGCCCACGCTGAGCGCCACTCGCAAGTCGAAGGTACTCGAGGGCGGAACCAACTCTAAGATAAACAGTGAGAAGAGCGCGAAAGAGGGCGCCTTCAAGCAGAACTCTGGACTGCAAGAGAGACGCAAACAACTCCGTCATCTCCTCGAGCTCCTGGGCGCCTCACTAGAGGCCTACTGTGAGCTCAATGCCTTCTTCAATCATCCCCTTCCCCAGTTAAACTTAGGCTCGAGTTACAATCCCATTCTAATCTACAATCTAGCTCTCTACAATTGCCTAGTGCCCGACAACAAGAAACTACTAAAACTCTAAACTATTTACTTGTTGGCCGCCAGGGCTCAGCTCGATCTCCAATTCATTTGGATGTCTCCCTGAGAGTGTCGCGCAGGTTGGTCAATGTGCCCACCATCGTCAAGTCTTTGCCTTTACTGCCCGACTTGGATCTACTCTTTGGGCTCGTAGTGGCCTGCTTTTGGCTGCCCTCTGGAATCTTCACCACTGTATTGGACGTGCTGCTCGTCTTACCGGCCACTTGTTCCTGCATTTGCTGCAAAGTCACAGGCGATTTCGTGTATGACGGCTGCTTGGTCTTGCTCTTGATGCCAATTTGCTGTGGCTCATTGATACCTGTCTGCGGCTGACTCACAGTCACAGCCGTCTGAATAGAGGAGCCATCTGTAGCGCCACCAGCACCTCCGGTATTTGTAGTCGCGGCGGCCGTGGTATTGGCCATGATGCTCGTCGAGGTCTTAGTCGTCTGCTGGCCACCGCCGATTAGAGAGGCCGAGTCGACGCCCGACGAGGTGGTCGAGTTGGGACTGTTGCTGGCTCGTGTCGACTGATCCACAGCCATCTGGCGTTCGGGGTTGTTGAATATGTTACGCGCTCTTTCGTCTGTGATCGAGGCCGATGTAGACTTTTGCGCCAGTCGGGGCGCCTGCTCTGTTCGGTTGCGTCTCAAAAAACAGTGATATATGAGCACGAACAATATGAGTACCGAGAAGACGACGATGATGAAGGGAATCAGCAGCTTGATGGACTCGTGATGTCCCTTTGGCGGCGGTGTTGTTGTTATCAACGTGTTTGGTGTGGTTGTAGATAAGGTGGTTGCAACCTGAAGCCCGTCTACTTTCAAGTCTCCATCGGTCACCTCGCCACGGCCAGGGTCCAGGTTCTCAGCGATCACTTTGATTGAGTCGGTGGCACTCATTGTGCTTGTATCGATTGTACCGACACTGACTCAATCAGGCAAAATCGGTTTGGTCATCAATCGGTTGCACATAACACAGCCGCCGGCTCGAGCACTGGGCGCGCTGGTCAGCAGACAGATCGCCGGCGAGCGGATGCATCATTTGTGAAAAAATAACACTCCTCGAGATCAAACAAAAGTTTGATCAATCTATTTGATTCACAATGCTGAAACAATTCACACTACGGGAACTATGCAGATTATGACCGAAGATACTGCAATCAACTCTTGTACTTACGATGGCGGATGATAGAGGCCTTAGAGCTCTGCTGAGGCAACTAATTAACAAGTTTCCACCTCTCAGAATAGCCTTGTATATCAACGATCTTATATGTTATCTATTCTCACGACTTGTGGATCTGGTCATCTACATAGCGAGGCTCGTAGTTGGTGTCGTTCATTTCATAACCACAAGAGCCTGTCATTTACTCAAGAGGCTCTACGCACAAATCTGTAAATATATCAAAAGACTTGGTCAAAGAATCCCGTGGCTCAAGAACTGGCTCGAATCTCGTCACTATGATCAACTCAACGCTGTGCGAAAGTCAGTCGAACCCAACAGAAGCGAACCAGTCCCTTATGAGAACGATTTGATCAAGCGAATTTTCACTTATCACTCTGGAATGGGCCTAGCGCTGGCGCTCTATGTCTTCGTTTACTTTGTGCTCATAAAGCACCACACCTACACCACTGTGTCCGTCGCTTTCATTTTAATGCTCGTCTACCTGGTGCTTATTGAGAACTCTCACAATCTCCGAAGCATTCTGATGCTCTGCTTGCCCATCATGTTCACTAATCGTGGCCGAGCTCTCATCTACTGCAGTATGCTGGCGATCCTAGCAAATGGGCCCATTAAAACGCTCCAACACAACGTGCGTGAGATCCATTCGAGTCTGACCTGTTGCAAACAGTACTTGATTGTCAAGAGTGATGAACATGTGGAAGGAAACTATGTGCGCCGCTTGGTTCGCGTCGAAGAGAGTATTCGAGATCTCGTCAGCAATATAAAGCAGTATGCGCGGGAACTCAAAGAGCAGTTTGATCTTATCATCAGGTTGGCTATAGTTACGGAACGCTATATTATAAGCGCAATCAACAAGCTCAAGGAGATAGTCGATCTATGCAACATGCACGCAGACGAGGTCTATGTGAGCTGTGTTAAGAAGATAACCTACTTGATCAGTCAAAGCGATACGGTATTTCCGGTTGGTTTGTCCAACTCGATAGACACTCTCACTAGCATTTGCCAAGCTGTTCGTTTACCTGAAGCCGTTTGCAAACTTCCTGTACAAGTAGTTGACTTTGTTCAGCGTACAATTGGCGAAAAGTTGAAACGCTACATATTGGTGATTGAGAACGAGTTCTATGTTGATATCGACATTGATCGAAAATATTACTACAATCTAACTTTATCTAAGTCATTCAGAACCGTCGCCAGAGAAATCAAATTTGATGTAGAAAAAAAGTTCTGGTACGTTCACTTTATCCATCGGGTATTCAATCTACTCAGTCTTATACTTGTTACATTCATACTTGCCACGGCCACAGTGTACCATATGCACTATGTGTCAGATAAAACTTTTGACAACATGTACTTTGACGAGGAGTCTCTAAGATCCATCGACAAGAATCATCTGCTATTTCCGCTCACTGAGATACACGAGAGGCAATACTTAAGACCGTTGAGTGTACACATGAACGATGCCGAAAAGAGCAAGCTTAAATGGTCGGGCCTTGTGTGGCTAGTCATCATGGGCTATATAACGTTTTTTATCTTGCTCGACTTCACTTTCTTCGAGCTGATTCAATTTCTAGTGGATACTCTGCGAGACATCATGTTCACGAGCGACCTACCTCTCGTGGATCTGCAAACCAACTCAACTCAGATGGGATCAGAAGGCCATATTGATAAAAGGAACGAAACAATCGTCAAATACAATCGCACATATTTGAGCACTTTACGGAAGCAAATGATGGACAGGCCAAAGAACAATACAAAAGTTGACACTAGTCAATCTTCAGCGGAAATTCACTCAAACATCACTAATAGTACTGTAGGTGCATTCTATCGCCGCCTGATGGATTCTGTTGAGCGAGACATACCAGATGATGTCGCAATCTTGGACTCACTTGAGCAGTGTCTCCCCAAAATTCATGTGCCTCTGTACGACATCTACAAGAGACTACTTTACCTGGCACTGTTCACATTTGGGGCTGTCGTTGTGGAGGCATACGCTTTGAGGACTCGTCACTGTATCGCGAACCTCTACTACCCACTTCAGGCGAGACGCCGATTGGTATGGTTGTATGGTAGAATGGTTGCAGAAAAACCGAAATACAGTGAGACGAACGAGCACGAATCACCCGAAAGCCAGCCAGACTCCTTGTATGAGCGAGCTTTTAGCGACATCATGATGTACAAATAGATTCCATTTTGTGATTGTCAGACTTGACAGGACTTGCATCTGATTCACTCTAATTCTTTGAGTTTTTCTTCCATCCCGTCGATCTCATCCTGTTTCAGATCGCGATGTCTTACGACCAGTGTAGCCACACCGGCATTCTGGCTCTTATTCCTTCGTCTTTTTAGTTGTACCTCCATTGAGAGTCTGTTATAGTAGACAGCATCATCACGAAAGACGAAAAAGAAGTCGTCGACAAGGTTTGGCTTTGCCGACCAACTATAATCTCTTGTTGATTCGTATTCGTATTCTTTGCCATCTGTGTAGCCTAAACCATTTCGCTGGTCCAAAAGTCGGTCCGCCATAGTTATCTCGGTGGGTAAAAAGTAGAGGACAAAATTTTCGTCTGTATCGTCATCGTAGCCACCTTTCATGATGGCTTGAGACATTTGATCCACCTTTGATGAATCCGATGGCTCACTGTCAAACTTCACATGTGCGAAGTAATACTTCCATATACTAAAGTCCGGCAGTAAAGGTAGAACCTGTTTTGCATATACATCCGATTTGGTGGGATGCTTTTGGATGGGTACTTTGGCTGCCTCAAAAGTCGCATTTATTGCATTGATTTGACTTTCTTTGTCTAGAAAGATTTCTTCTTCTTTCAAATTCTTGCGTAGACTGTAGCCAACCTTGGTCTCTGTCTTTTCATTACTTGAACCATACCGATTGTACTCGGTTGAAATGTACTCTGTTTTCTTAAGCCACGGCACAACTTTGTTGTGCAACTGCGAGTGAGGCTTGTCTCGAACACTTTTCTTAGATTTGTCGACAACTGGTTCGTCATCGTTCAAGAGTTTCTCATCGTCGGGGTGATGTTCAGCGTAGTCGGGAACGACATATCGCTCGGGAGGTATGAGATCAATATCGACACCGAGATCAGGCGTCGTCAACAACTCGTGCTTGGCATTCTGCTCTAGACTGGTTGTCTCATAATCGACAAAACGTGATATGTCCAGTGGGTTAGTGATGAATTTAGGGTCAAAGGGGATGTCCGGTAAGGTATTCGTGAATCTGACTTTGACATACAAACTTCGAGCACTTAACATGGGCGTTGAGTGGCTTGAGTCATGGGTCCGACCATTTGACGATCGACTCTTCGGTTGCGACATATTGAGTAAGATTTAAGCTGTAGAATTTACAAGTGCGAATAGAACTAACACTAGGTGAGTGTTTAGTTATACTCAAACCTATTTTGTTTTTGGTTGATCCATGCGCACGAGGACAACAAATCGCACGCTACACGCGGACTAATGAATTTGAGAGAGAAAAAACCGTTCTGCCGCCTCTATGTCTATTTTCTGAGGTTACTTTATTTCTTCGTGACAACAACTAATCACACCCTCGATCATCATAACTAGCTTTCAGGCTTACTAGCCTTTATTTTGCAATCAATATTACCCGATATAATGGAAGTGGTCTGCCGATCAATGGCTAGCGGCCTACGGGCCCAGCTAGCTCGAAACAATTTACAATCGCTCGTTATCCGATCGTCTAGTTACAGTGTTCTCAGGAGTTTGGGTCCAAGCTCAACATTTATGATACAGTCTAGACACATGGCTAGCCCTCCTAAACCTCCAGGTGTTGGCGGGGCTAAAATCTACAAGCGCGATAAGCCTCATTGCAACGTCGGCACAATAGGTCATGTCGACCACGGAAAGACAACGCTCACCGCAGCGATAACTAAGCACCTCGCCAAAAAGAAGTTGGCCAAAGTGAAGAGCTATGAAGACATAGATAATGCTCCAGAAGAGAGAAAGAGAGGTATCACAATCAACAGTGCTCATGTAGAGTATCAAACGGCTGCTCGGCACTACGGACATACCGATTGTCCGGGTCACGCGGACTATATCAAGAACATGATTACTGGAGCCAATCAGATGGATGGAGCCATATTAGTCGTGGCCGCCACAGATGGCCCAATGCCTCAGACCCGCGAGCATCTCATTCTAGCAAAGCAGATTGGTATAGACAAGGTTGTTATCTACATGAACAAATGCGATGTGGCTGACAAAGAAACAATAGAACTAGTAGAAATGGAACTGAGAGAGCTTATGACTGAGATCGGCTTTGACGGCGACAACACTCCAATAATCGGCGGCTCAGCCCTGTTTGCGCTCGATGATCGTGAACCCGAGCTGGGTGAGCAATCAATTCAAAAACTGCTGGATGCCGTTGACACCTACATACCAACATCTCAGAGGCCTCTTGACCTCCCATTCCTCTTACCGATCGAGCACGTATACTCCATACCCGGCCGTGGAACAGTCGTCACGGGCCGTCTAGAAAGAGGGACTATCAAGAAGGGGGATGAGTGTGAGGTTATGGGTCTCGAAAGGTATGTTAAGACGACAATAACTGGGCTGGAGATGTTTCACAAGTCTCTCGATGAGGCTCGCGCAGGTGACTCTCTAGGTTGTTTGTTGCGCGGTGTCAAGCGCGATGATGTTAAACGTGGTATGTGCGTGAGCGCCATGGGATCTTCTAAGGCACACGACCAATTTGAGGCACAGATGTACTTATTGAAAAAGGAAGAAGGAGGTCGCAATAAGCCTCTGCTTTCTAGCCAAGGATCCATCTTATACATCAGGACTGTCGACATAGCGTCGTCGATATACATGAAGGACCGAAGCATGATGGTTGGCGGAGAGGATGGCAGTGTGCTCATCAAAACGCGGATGCCCGTTGTTGTTGAAAAAGGACTCAGATTCACGCTCAGGGACGGAGGTGTGACTTTAGGAACCGGAGTAATCACAAATTTACTCCCACCGATGACGCCTGCCGAACGAGAGAAGCATCTCAAGGGTAGATCTAAGGAAGAAAAGTTGGCTTGGCTGGAGGAACTCAAGAAGTTAGGTTTGGCAACCGATCCGGACTTTTTGGCTGGACCCACAGATAAAAAGAAGACACTTAAGCCTTGAGTCAGTGAAATGCCCTCGTCAAGGTTGATCTGAAACGCGAGCCAAACTCAGTGGTACAGAGCACGGAAGAATAAAAACTTATGCCATGTTCGTCAGTATTTGATACTAGTCTGATTGAGATTAGATTATTTTACTTTCATCAAGTCTCCTTATTGTTACATACGTTGGAGAGTTTGGAATTACGAAGACAAGACCAGGTGAATCGAAGGCATCGATGTCCTCTTTAGGGTCGCACTCAAATTGATAGCGAGTGAGGAGAGCTACCAGCAGTTTGCGCATCTCGAACAGTGCAAACTCCTTGCCAGGACAGCCTCGAGGACCCGCTCCGAAGGGTATGAACTGCATCGGGTGGTGGTGGCTCGTGTCGCGCCACCGGTCTGGCTTAAACTCGTCCGCATCCTCGCCCCAGTACTTTTTCAGGTGGTGGATGAGCCAAGCGTTGGTGATTATACATGTGCCAGCGGGAAGAATCTGACCGGATTCGAGCTTGAAATCGCGCGAGATTGCACGCGAGCAACCGATAGGTGCAGGTGGCATGATGCGCAGCGACTCGTTGATCACCCATGTGAGATACTCTGCATTAGTGCCTTCAGTGCGCACAACCTTGCGTAGACGATCTTGGACATCCGGATTGGTGGCAAGCCGGTAGATTGTGTGTGTTATGCAATCAGAAGCAGTGCGATCGGCTGCGCTCAACAAAAAGCATGAGGTGTCGAAGAACTCGCTCGTCGTCAGCTTGCCGTCGAGGAATGGGTCGATGACGGTGTCGATCATATTGCGGCGATATTTAGTCCCATCCTTGAGCAGCACATTGTCGTAGTCTATCTCGGCCTGGTTGTCGCCTTTCGTCGCCTGGCGCATAGCCTGGACCTGTTTGCGCGCCTCAAATGCTGCGCGCGCCTGCTTTTTGACGAAGTACAACAAGTCTTGTCGCCATTCGCCTTGTGGGTGGAAGTGCCAAATAATCCAGTCGATTAGGGGCCTGAATATGGGAAACATCATTGAGATGCGCACAGCTGGATTGTGCTGGAAAGCCTCAAGTCCCTCGTCGACTCGTTTGGTCCACATGCAGTGGTCGTCGTCGAAGTCGATGAGATCGTACTGCTTGTAGAAGCAGCTGAAAACTAGATTCAGTGAGTACTTGTGTGTCAGCTCGTCCACTTCGACGCTGATGCCCCGACGATCGACCAGGTCTTTGTCGCCCACCGACAACTTTTCTCGATCAAGGAGCCGTTCAATCTGATTGATGAGCTCTTCAACAGAGCTTTCAATCTCGTGAATAACAGTTGGCGCCTTGAACTTGGCTGGTTTCAGAGCGGCTCCAAAATATCGACGCAGTTTAACCCACTTGGCATAGGGAGCCAGCATGATGCTGTTCTCTATCTCGGAGACTGGCAGATTTAGTTCAATTCTGTCCATGTGTTTGTTGGGCTCGTCGTAGATGAAGGTCTTGATTAGGTCCAGATCGAGTGTGAACGCGCACATCTTAGTACCTACTAAAAAGCCCATATTCTTCCCTTACTTCGCGTGATAGTCCCTTAACAGAGCGCATAGTTTTGGCGCTGTGAGCAAACAAGAGTGATTCCCGCGCCAGTGTGAGTAGTCTCCGGCTATCGGTAACCCATTTGAGGACTTCTTATACTTCATGAACGCCAGACGGCACATGATGTATCGATAAACCAGGGTGACAGCCAAGGGCAGCACAAGCAGTCCGGCGGCGTAGAGGAGTAGCATGTTGGGGTGTTGCGCAAATGGATGGTTCGCTCCGAGATGGTTTCTTCAGATCGCATTCTCAAAGTTAACTGCCCATCACGTTGGGCGTTATGCACATTCGCCTCACGGTCGACCGAGAACAAGATGGAGAGGTTTCATGGTTCACCAGACGTCTAGCAGGGCGACCACCAGCTTATATTCAATGTCTCGTGGCGTTCGCTAAGACGTGATTGCTGTTTAGTAGCGCGAAAGACAGGTCGAACACGCACGTACCCCATAGTAGAAGCCTCCGCCTCCGACCAGACAACGTCAGCACCAACAATTGCTCTGCTCGTAACGAAGCGACAAAGTGCGCAATCTTGCCCACGTAATGACGCACGAGTAAGTCAACTCTCCTAATTAACAACGCGCGACAGCCCACAGCTTGGTGCAAGTTTCGATCGAGGCGCGCTGCGGGTGAGCAGGAGTCAGCAGGTTTCAAGTCACCGAATGGCATTCTTGCAGGTGCTACACTCGATGAACTTTGGGTTAGACAACCCTCAGCAGCTCTGATCATTCCCAAAATATCGGCAGGGGTGTGAGGGTCGACCTGCATCCATGGAACTACGTGCGAGCGATGCCAGCCCAGTGGAGGGTTTTTTGATATGACATATTCATAAGGCCTACCCGTTGACGTGTGCCCACGAGGTTCCTCGTACATGGGCGATAGATTATGAGGCACCAGCACTCCGGTGAAGCCGTGATTCGCAATCTCAGGATCTGTTGAATGTATGCGAGACAGAGAGAACAAGAGGGGGGGGGGAGAAGGCATATCGAGGCACTCCACTTGCCACCCAAAGTGGCGCCAGGGCGGCGATCTCCGATTAATATCAGATATCGGATTTGGACATTAGCCACAGCTGGACTTAGTGCTGGCAAACGAAACGTGCGATTAGTTATATGTCGAGGAAACAATACAGTTTCGAGGGCTCAAGCACAGACTGTTGATTAGGTATGCACGAGACTCGTGTCGTGAAGCGGAATCATTAGTCCTAAGGTTGAGAGCAGTATTCTGAAATGTGTCTTATGTTGATTGGACTGAAAAGATACTTTGGGTCACATGAGACTAGTCTATTTCAGCAAGCCTCCTTACTGTAACATAGGTTGGGGAATTTGGAATTACAAAGATAAGACAAGGTGAATCGAAGGTATCGATGTCTTCCTTGGGCTTGCACTCGAACTCGTAGCGAGTGAGGAGAGCCACAAACAGTTTGCGCATCTCGAACAGTGCAAACTCCTTGCCAGGACAGCCTCGAGGACCCGCTCCGAAGGGTATGAACTGCATCGGGTGGTGGTGGCTCGTGTCGCGCCACCGGTCTGGCTTAAACTCGTCCGCATCCTCGCCCCAGTACTCTTTCAGGTGATGGATGAGCCAAGCGTTGGTGATTACAAATGTACCGGCGGGAAGGATGTGACCAGATTCAAGCTTGAAATCGCGCGAGATTGCACGCGAGCAACCGATAGGTGCCGGTGGCATGATGCGCAGCGACTCGTTGATCACCCAAGTGAGGTACTCGGCTTCAGTGTCGTCGGCGCGGACGGCCTTGCGCAAACGATCTTGGACATCCGGATTGGTAGCGAGCCGGTAGATTGTGTGTGTTATGCAATCAGAAGCAGTGCGATCGGCTGCGCTCAACAAAAAGCATGAGGTGTCGAAGAACTCGCTCGTCGTCAGCTTGCAGTCGAGGAAGTGTCGATGACGGTGTCGATTATATTGCGGCGATTATTTAGTCCAATCTTAGAGCAGCACATTGTCGTGTCTATCTCGGCCTGGTTGTCGCCTTTCGTCGCCTGGCGCATAGCCTGGACCTGTTTGCGCGCCTCAAATGCTGCGCGCGCCTGCTTTTTGACGAAGTACAACAAGTCTTGTCGCCATTTGCCTTGTGGGTGGAAGTGCCAAATAATCCAGTCGATTAGGGGCCTGAATATGGGAAACATCATTGAGGTGCGCACGGCTGGATTGTGCTGGAAAGCCTCGAGTCCCTCGTCGACTCGCTCGGTCCAGCCACAATGGTTGTCGTCGAAGTCGATGAGATTGTACTGCTTGTAGAAGCAGCTGAAGACCAAGTTCAGCGAGTGCTTGTGCGCCAAATCGTCCATTTTCACTTGTATACCGTCGCGAGCGACTTTTGCCGAGTTCTTAAGAGCCTCACGCTCGAGCATCAGCTCAATCTGATCGACGAGCTTCTTGATGGAGTTCTCAATCTCGTGCATCACATTGGGCGCCTTGAACTTGGCCGGCTTGAGGGCGGGGGCGAAGTATCGGCGCAACTTGAGCCACTTCTGATACGGTGCGAGCATGATGCTGTTTTCCATCTCCGAGACTGGAAAATTTAATTCGATTCTGTCCATGTGTTTGTTGGGCTCGTCATAGATGAAGGTCTTAATCAGGTCCAGGTCGAGTGTGCTGGCCAGCATTTTAGTACCTAGTAGATAGCCTATGTTCTGGCCGTACTTTGCGTGAAATTGGCCCAGAGTATTGCATATTCTCTGTCCCGTGATCATGAGAGAATGATTGCCGAGCCAGTGTGAGTAGCCTTCCACTATCGGCAACCCATTTGAGAGCTTCTTGTACTTCAGGAAGGCCATGCGGCACCTGATGTATCGGTAAACCGCGTAAATGGTCAAAGTGGCCACAAGTAGCCCGACGGCGTATAGGAGCAGCATATTGGGGTTTTGTTAAGTTGACAAGTTTGTTGTGAGGCGATTTGTTCACATCTCATCCTCAAAATCAACTGACGACGAACGAATTGCGGCGTCCGCCTTCAGTCGAGTGCAAAACACCAGGCCCTCTAACCACAAGATAGAGAGTTACCATCGTCCATCAGACGTGTAGCTGGCTGCCATTTTGATGTCTCGTGGCTTTCGCGAGGACGTCATGGCTCTGTCCTGGCCCAAAAGACAGATCTCCTACGAACTTACCCTATCCTCGTAGCCCACGGCTCCGACCAGCCACCATCACTATCAACAGCACAAAATAAGACTCCACAGACCGAAGCCACTTGTCGTCTCATGCATCCACGACACCGCCGATCTTATGCTTTACTCCTAATAGAGAGAGAGAGAGACAGTGCGCAATATGCGCAATGTAATGACGCAAGATCAAGTCAACTGTCTTTCCGATCAACAGCGCGTGCAGGCTCACAGCAGCTAGCATGGTGCAAAGCCTGTACTGCCGGAATGAATTACACCTTTCCAGTTCGGCACGCTAGGGGTGAGCCAGAGTCACCAAGTTTCAGGTCACCACGTGGCATTCTCGCGGGTCGGTTTTGATAACCGTCAGCAGGTATAGTCACTCCTTGGATGTCGGCAAAATGAGAGTCGAGCCTCATCCGTGAAACAGCGCGCGAGCGATCGATGCACAGTAGGGGCTTCCTTGATATGACCTATTCGTCCGCCACATACGCTGGCGTCTGTCTAGGGAGTCCGTCGTGCACGGACGATAGTTTATGAGGCACCCGCATCCCGCCGAGGGCTTGATTCGCAGGATCTGATGGATGTTTGCGAGACGGTGAGACGTGGAGACGTGGAGACAGTGAGAAAGCTAGTCAGCGAGACAGCGAATTGGAGAAGAGAAGAGAAGAGAAGAGAAGAGAAGAGAAGGAAAGAAGGGGAGAATCGGAGAAGGGGAGGAGAGATATATTGAAGCACAGCAACGGTACGGGAGAGGTACATTGATGCACGCCAACGGTACAGAGCGCCGGTCTCCGATTATCATCAGATATCGAAGGTGCGCATCATCCACAAGTTGGACTTTTTGTTCGACGTTTGTGTCGAGAGACAATCAATGATTTATTTCGACACATTCGTTACGCGGTATTAGATGACCAAAAGAATGGGATGACAACAGAGTTTCCGGCACTCAGGAAGTAACTCTTGATTGGCAGGCAGGGAGACACGAGTCAGCATGATCTTTAATCCTCAAGTCAAGAAAATTATTCGGGATTGTGTTTTATGTTGGTCGGACTGGAGGGATGGTCTGGTTTACATAAGACTAATCAAATTCAGCAACTCTAGTTATTGTCACATGAGTCCGTGTGTTGGGTAAGACAAATACGAAACCGGGTGAATCAAAGACATCGATGTCTTCCTTGGGCTTGCACTCGAACTCGTAGCGAGTGAGGAGAGTTACGAACAGTTTGCGCATCTCGAACAGTGCAAACTCCTTGCCAGGGCAACCGCGGGCCCCAGCGCCAAAGGGTATGAACTGCATCGGGTGGTGGTGGCTGGTGTCGCGCCACCGGTCTGGCTTGAACTCGTCCGCATCCTCGCCCCAGTACTCTTTCAGACGGTGTATAGCCCAAGCATTGGTCATGACGTACGTGTCGGCAGGTATGACGTGACCCGAGTCGAGCTTGAAGTCGCGGCTTATGGTGCGTGAGCAGCCCGCGGGTGCTGGTGGCATGAGGCGAAGCGACTCGTTGAGCACCCATGTGAGATACTCGGCTTCAGTGCCATCTCGGCGAACGGCATTGCGCAGACGATCTTGGACATCCGGATTGGTGGCGATCCGGTAGATTGTGTGAGTTATGCAATCAGAGGCAGTGCGATCGGCCGCGGCCAACAGAAAACAGGAGTTGTTAAAGAATTCATTGGGCGTTAGCTTGCCGTCGAGGAAGGGGTCGATGAAGGTGTCGATCATATTGCGCCGATATTCAGTTCCGTCTCTGATGAGTACATTTTCGTACTCTTGGTCGGGCCGGCTTTTGGCATTCGCTGACTGCCGCATGGCCTGGAC
Source organism: Boswellia sacra (assembly GCA_013180625.2). Taxonomy (NCBI): domain Eukaryota; kingdom Viridiplantae; phylum Streptophyta; class Magnoliopsida; order Sapindales; family Burseraceae; genus Boswellia; species Boswellia sacra. The sequence goes on along the minus strand of SNVD02009239.1, from coordinate 20,374 downwards.
CTGTTTGCGCGCCTCAAGCGCTGCGCGCGCCTGCGTCATGACGAACCTCAAAACGTCCCGACGCCATTCACCTTGAGGGTGGAAATGCCACATGATCCAGTCTAATATCGGCCGTAATATGGGAAGCATCAATGAGATACGCTGGGCTGGGTGGTGCTGAAAGGCTTCGAACCCCTCGTCGACTCGCTTGGTCCACTTGCAGTGGTCGTCGTCGAAGTCGATGAGATTGTACTGCTTGTAGAAGCAGCTGAAGACCAAGTTCAGCGAGTACTTGTGGGCCAAGTCGTCTATTTCCACTTGTATACGAGCGACTTTGTCCCGGTCTTTAAGAGCCTGACGGTCGAGCATCAGCTCAATCTGGCCGACAAGCTTCTTGATGGAGTTCTCAATCTCGTGCATCACATTGGGCGCCTTGAACTTTGCCGGCTTGAGGGCGGCCGCGATATAGCGGCGCACTCTGACCCACTTGTGATAAGGTGCCAAAATGATGCTATCTTCGATTTCCGAGGCGGGCAAGTGCATTTCGATTTTGTCAATGTGCTTCAGGGGCTCGTCATAGATGATGGCCTTGATGAGGTCCAAGTTGAGTGTGCTCACGCACATCCTTGTGCCAATCAAGAAGCCATAGTTCTCGCCATGCTTCGCGTGTAGATCACTCGTATAGCGGCATAGTTTCGGTGCGACCAATATTGTGGCGTGATTGCCACTCCAATGAGAGCAGTCTTCGAGTATTGGTAGCCCATTTGAGATTCTCTTGTACTTCATAAAGGCAATGCGGCACCTGATGTACCTGTAAACCAGGATGATACCCACAAGCAGAACGAGCAGTCCGGCCCCGTAGAGGAGTAGCATATTGATCTCTTGTACTGTCGCTCAGTTTGCTGCAGGATGGTCGTGTCAATTCATCCAGAACCCGACTGACAGCAGACCCATATTGGCGGCTTGCGGGTTCATTTGCCGCGATCGGATAGCAAATATCGGCCCCTTAGATGGACTGGGTAGAAGGCTAGCACGAAAGAGTCGACAAAAGGCATGTAGCTACAAGGAAGATTCACTTCCTGGAGCCGATCGCTAACACGTATATGGGCTGTGCCGAAAAGAATGCGAGAACACACACGCTCTTGCGGCTACCTTTTCGCCCTTCCATCGTCATTAACACCACCACGACGAACACATTCGAGCGACAGGGGCGGGACGCTCGCGCTGGAGCCGTCAAGTCGCATCTACAAAGGCACCCCTCACGCTCAGTTTGGTCTTGACAGAAAGAACGAGTCCTCTTATCGAACTCGAAGAGGCACTAGCCCTAATGGGCAAGCAGGAGGCAAGTGACGCTCGCAGCGCTCAACCCGAGAACGTCAGGTGTCAGTACCTCGAGTTTTCATCGGCCACGTGAAGCATCCGCCAAGTGTCGCAACATTCCGCAGATGGCCGCCCGAAGATTCTCGAGCTTACCTGTGCAGGAACAGCTTAGCGCGCGCTACTGTGACACTTGTTATCTTGAGCTCGTGCGGGATGCTCGCGTTCCTGAGTGTGCCAGTATGCTACGAGATCACAGCTACCTTCTCAAGAAAGTCAAGCGTCTTTAGTGTCTTGAATCTCCGTGGAGGCTCTGGAGATAGAATTGATGGCCGTGATACAATAACTTCTCGATTAGCGGAGTGACATGTGCAAGCAAGTTGTTGTATCAGACCAGGTGCCCATCGAGGCTAAGAAAGAGCGAGCATGCGAAAGGTCGACCAGATTTTTGTCATGAGTGCTCTTGCGAGAGGCTCGAGATTGGCGAGATTGACGCCAAATTTCTTTTCACCTTGGGCTTTTGATTCGAATTATTGTCAAACATTACTCTCAAGCCTCTCGCAAGTATAACCATTAACAAGGATAACAGATCCTTGGCAGTCTACAGCAAAGCGCCAAGAGGCTAAACTCTTTTCCATAACACGTGGCACCGTGACCTCTGGTCATCAACTTACACGAACACACTCGATCTCATACAGGAACTTTGAGTATTGTATTACACAACTTGATTTCCAGCACTGATTAGCCGACGTTAGATTCCGAAAAGATTGAGAAATTGATAGAGTTCGCAGGACTCAAGAAGCGACTGTTGATTCGCCGAGGGGGAAACTCGAGTAGTGTCGCGGAATTTTCACTCCTCAGGCTGGGAACAGCGATCTGAACTGTATCTCATGTTGATAAGACTAGAAGGGGTTCTTGGGTTACATGGGACTAATCTGTTTGAGCAACTCTCCTTATTGTTACATAGGTAGGAGAATATGGAATTACAAAGATAAGATAGGGTGAATCAAAGGCATCGATGTCTTCCTTGGGCTTGCACTCGAACTCGTAGCGAGTGAGGAGAGTTACAAACAGTTTGCGCATCTCAAACAGTGCAAACTCCTTGCCCGGGCAACCGCGGGCCCCAGCGCCAAAGGGTATGAACTGCATCGGGTGGTGGTGGCTCGTGTCGCGCCACCGCTCTGGCTTGAACTCGTCCGCATCCTCGCCCCAGTACTTTTTCAGGCGGTGGATGAGCCAAGCGTTGGTGATTATGAGTGTGCCGGCGGGAAGGACGTGACCAGATTCAAGCTTGAAATCGCGCGTGATTGTACGCGAGCAACCAATCGGTGCTGGTGGCATGATGCGCAGCGATTCGTTGATCACCCATGTGAGATACTCTGCATCAGTGCCTTCAGTGCGCACAGCCTTGCGCAGACGATCTTGGACATCCGGATTGGTGGCAAGCCGGTAGATTGTGTGTGTTATGCAATCAGAAGCAGTGCGATCGGCTGCGCTCAACAAAAAGCATGAGGTGTCGAAGAACTCGCTGGGCGTCAGCTTGCCGTCGAGGAAAGGGTCGATGACGGTGTCGATCATATTGCGGCGATATTTAGTCCCATCCTTGAGGAGCACATTGTCGTAGTCTATCTCGGCCTGGTTGTCGCCTTTCGTCGCCTGGCGCATAGCCTGGACCTGTTTGCGAGCCTCAAATGCTGTGCGCGCCTGCTTCTTGACGAAGTATAATAAGTCTTGTCGCCATTTGCCTTGAGGGTGGAAGTGCCAAATAATCCAGTCTAGTACTGGTCGAAGGATGGGAAGTATCGATGAGGCTTGTAAGGCGGGATTGTGCTGGAAAGCCTCGAGTCCCTCGTCGACTCGCTCGGTCCACTTGCAGTGGTCGTCGTCGAAGTCGATGAGATTGTACTGCTTGTAGAAGCAGCTGAAGACCAAGTTCAGCGAGTGCTTGTGCGCCAAATCGTCCATTTTCACTTGTATACCGTCGCGAGCGACTTTTGCCGAGTTCTTAAGAGCCTCACGCTCGAGCATCAGCTCAATCTGATCGACGAGCTTCTTGATGGAGTTCTCAATCTCGTGCATCACATTGGGCGCCTTGAACTTGGCCGGCTTGAGGGCGGGGGCGAAGTATCGGCGCAACTTGAGCCATTTTTCATACGGCGCTAACATCATACTGTTCTCTATCTCCGAGATTGGAATATTCAATTTAATTCTGTCCATGTGTTTGTTTGGCTCGTCATAGATGAAGGTCTTCACTAGGTCCAGGTCGATTGTGATCGCGCACATTCTAGTGCCCAGTAAGACGCCTATGTTCTTACCGTACATTGGCTGATACTCCTTTATCACACGGCATAGTTCCCGTTTCGTGAACCAAAGAGAGTGATTTCCCAGCCAGTGTGAGTAGTGTTCGAATATTGGCAACCCATTCGAGAGCTCCTTGTACTTCATGAAGGCCATACGACACCTGATGTATCGGTAAACCACGTAAATGACCGACGGGACCACGAGAATCCCGATAGCGTAGAGGAGTAGCATATTGAGGCGTTTTGAAATTGGAAAGTTTCTTATTGGATGATTCACTCACATCGCTCTCTCAAACTCAACTGACGATCGAACTGTTCGATTGGCACATTCGCCTCGCTCCGAGTCCCGACTATCAGGTTTTCCGAGCACAAGGGATCTAGTTATCATTCTACATGAGACTTCTGGTAGGCCGGCCACTTGCCGAATGTCTCTCCGCGTTCTCCAACAAGTGTCTGATCTTAGCCGGCGCGAAAGAATGCTCTCGGAGGCACGTATAATACCTTTATCTCGTCACTTAAACAGCCACCATCAAGATCCTAGGGACAACTAATGTGGGCACAAATCGAAGCTTGTGCTCAGCTCTACAACGTGATGCCGCACGAGTGAGTCAACTGTCTAATTAGCAGCGGGTTCCGACTCACGGGCGTGGTGGCCTCGCTTCAGGTTACCATCATTCGAGCTACCCCCGCGCAGCAAGTGAGCGCCATGGAAGCTCTACCTGAGCATCTCGACGATGATATGCGCGATGAACCTTGAATCAGATGAGCTTTAGTCGCTTTTTGGATGTCGGCAAGGTAAGAGTTACCTCTCATCCTCAGAATGGTGCCCCAGTCATCAGAGCCTCACAGAGTCTAGATTGATGTGACTTAACCATCGACGCATGGGTCAGCGTCTGCGCACCTGGTATCTCGTGCATGGGCGACAGATGATCAGCCAACAACTTTCCCGGAAAGGGGTAATTTGCAAAAACAGGATTTGTTGGATGTACGCGAGACACACATGAGGAGTGAACGAGAGAAGAAGAGAGAGATACAAAAGAATATCGGGAGGCATAGCGAGCTCATCGCAATGGGTGGGCAGTAACAACGGGGGGTCGAAGCGCCACCTCGATTGTAGTGCTCATCAAGTCGCTTATTCAATTGGGCGGGATGTTTGCAAAGTCTTAATTGAAATCAGCCGAAGGTGATAGTTTCTTCTCGGGGTGAATACGACCACTAGCTACTCCCGATCTTTGAGAGTCTCACGCTGGAGCATCAGCTCAGGCGGCTGCAAGATAATAACTTCTCGATCAACGAAAGGACGTGTGCAAGCGAGTTGTTGTATCAAACAAGGTGTCCATCGAGGCTGTGGAAGAGCGAGCATGCAAAAGGTCGACCAGATTTCTATCAGGGGTGCTTACCCGAGAGAGTCGAGATTGGCAAGGCTGACGCCAAACTTCTTTCCACCTTCGGAGTCCGAATTGAATTATTGTCAAACATTACTCTCAAGCCTCTCGCAAGTATAACCATTAACAAGGATAACAGATCCTTGGCAGTCTACAGCAGAGCGCCAAGAGCCTAAACTCTTTCAAATAGCCGCTTGGCTTCGTGAGCTTTGATCGTAAACTTACACGAACACACTCGATCTCACACAGGAATCATTGAGTATTGTATCACACAACTTAATTCCCAGCACTGATTAGCCGACGTTGAATTCCGAAAAGGTTGAGGAATTGATAGAGTTCGCAGGACTCAAGAAGCGATTGTTGATTAGCCGAGAGGGAGGCTCGAGTAGTATCGCGGAATTTCCACTCCTCAGGCTGGGAACAGCGATCTGAACTGTATCTCATGTTGATAAGACTAGAAGGGGTTCTTGGGTTACATGAGACTAATCTGTTTGAGCAACTCTCCTTATTGTAACATAGGTTAGAGAATTAGGGATTACGAAGATAAGATAGGGTGAATCGAAGGCATCGATGTCTTCCTTAGGCTTGCACTCGAATTCGTAGCGAGTGAGGAGAGTTACGAACAGTTTGCGCATCTCGAACAGTGCAAACTCCTTGCCAGGGCAACCGCGGGCCCCAGCGCCAAAGGGTATGAACTGCATCGGGTGGTGGTGGCTGGTGTCGCGCCACCGGTCTGGCTTGAACTCGTCCGCATCCTCGCCCCAGTACTCTTTCAGGCGGTGGATGAGCCAAGCGTTGGTGATTAGAAATGTGCCGGCGGGAAGGATGTGACCAGATTCAAGCTTGAAATCGCGCGTGATTGTACGCGAGCAACCAATTGGTGCTGGTGGCATGATGCGCAGAGATTCGTTGATCACCCATGTGAGATACTCGGCTTCAGTGTCGTCGGCGCGGACGGCCTTGCTCAGACGATCTTGCACTTCCAGATTTGTTGCCAGTTGGTAGATTGTGTGAGTTATGCAGTCAGAGGCCGTTCGATGGGCTGCGCTCATAAAGAAGCATGAAGTGTCGAAGAACTCGCTGGGCGTCAGCTTGCCGTCGAGGAAAGGGTCGATGACGGTGTCGATCATATTGCGGCGATATTTAGTCCCATCCTTGAGGAGCACATTGTCGTAGTCTATCTCGGCCTGGTTGTCGCCTTTCGTCGCCTGGCGCACAGCCTGGACCTGTTTGCGCGCCTCAAAGGCTGCGCGCGCCTGCTTCTTGACGAAATTTAATATGTCTTGACGGCATTTACCTTGAGGGTGGAAGTGCCAAATGAGCCAGTCTATTACGGGTCGGAGTATGGGAAATATTGATGTGCACATCACTGCGGGGTTTTTCTGCAGAGCTTCGAGTCCCTCGTCGACTCGTCTGGTCCACTCGCAGTGGTCGTCGTCGAAGTCGATGAGATTGTACTGCTTGTAAAAGCAGGTGAAGACTAAGTTCAGCGAGTGTTTCTGCGCCAAATCGTCCAATTTGACTCGTATACCGTCGCGAGCCACTTTTCCCGGGTTCTCTCTACCTTCACGGTCCAGCATCAGCTCAATCTGATCGACGACCTTCTTGATGGAGTTCTCGATCTCGTGCATCACATTGGGCGCCTTGAACTTGGCCGGCTTGAGGACGGCGGCGAAGTATCGGCGCAACTTGAGCCACTTTTCATATGGTGCCAGCATGATGCTATTCTTTAACTCTGAGACTGGCAGATCTAGTTGGATTCTGTCCATGTGTTTGTTGGGCTCGTCATAGATGAAGGTCTTGATTAGGTCCAGATCGAGTGTGGTCGCGCACATTTTAGTCCCTACCAGCAAGCCTACGGTCTTACCGTACATTGGTTTATGTTCCCGCGACACACGGCATAGTTCCGGTTTCGTCAACCAAAGAGAGTGATTTCCGAGCCAGTGTGAGTAGTCTGCGAGCATCGGCAACCCATTCGAGAGCTTCTTGTACTTCATGAAGGCCATACGGCACCTGATGTATCGATAAACCACGTAAATGACCGACGGGACCACGAGTATCCCGATGGCGTAGAGGAGTAGCATATTGAGGTGTTTTGAAATTGGAAAGTTCCCGTCGGGATGATTCACTCAGATCGCTCTCTCAAACTCAACTGACGATCGAGCTGTTTGCTTCGCACATCCGCCTCGCTTCGACTCCTGAACATCAGGGCCTTCGAGCTCAAGTTTTGGTGCATGAGACGTGTAGCAGACCGACCACTGACCGGATGTCTGTCTGCACCCTCTAAGAAGTCTTCGCTCTATGCTGGCGCAAAAGAAAGATCTTGTGGACACGTACGACACCTTTGTCGCATCACATGGCCAATCACTATCAAGATCAACAGCACAAAACAAGGGGGCACATGTCGACGCTAATGCTCACGTGCTGCATCCACATCAAGGTCAATTTGCCATGGCTATAGAGGAACGAGACAGTGCATAATTTTCGCCACGTATTGAAGGACGAGAAATTAAGCTGTCTATCTAATCAGCAGCGCGTGCCGGCCCAGACGGTCTTGGCGCAGGATAAGCAAGTCTGGCAAGCTTATCCTGCTACTGCTTCACAGAATCACAACTTTCGAGTTGTGCGCGCGACGAGAGATCATCGCTGAGAGGTGGATCTGCAGAGCTCGATGAGTGTTGGGGATGCACACGCAATAGGGGTCTCTCAGTAGTCTGGCGCTGGGGTTCCTACGGGCGCCCTCGGCCACGTCCGCCAATATCTGCCCATAGTTCAGCGGATTCTGGGCGCCAGTCGACGCGTGCATCACGGGCACCTGAAGGAGTCGAGGCTCGGCGAGTTGCGCAAGAGGGCCGCCTTTCAGCGCGAGCTTCTTCGCCAATCGGGCCCGTCGCTCCAGATAGTAGGCCGCCATCTTGCTCGCCAGCGGCTCCTCGTCGCGGGCCCACTGGCCCACTTCCGGTACGCCGGGCGCGGCCTGCTCGAGGTGGCGGCGAGCCTTGTGGTAGTGGTGGGCGAAGAAGGCCGAGGCGAGGATGCAGTTGACCACAAAGTCGGCGGGCGCCAGGTCCATGAGCGCCAGCGGATCGGCGGCGAGCGTGCGACAGAGGCCGCTGGCCACCGCCTCGAAGATGCCGTTGCCGCCGTTGATGTTGTCCGTGAAGCCGACCAGGGGCTCGCTCAGCGTGCTCACCACGATCGAGGGCCGACATATCATCACCGGAAGCTCATGTTCCAGTGCGTACTGCCCGCACAGGTACTCGGCCAGCTGTTTCGTATAGGTGTGGGAATGCGTCGTTGTAGTGCAACTCATTTGCTCTACATCGGGCATCGCGAGTAGGCGCTGACTGCCGCTTGAGATGGACAATCTTAGGGGACTTAGCATGTCGATTAGTTTGTCAGTGAAGAATAAACTGCCTTCTACAACGGCGCCAGATGCCTTGGAGTGTGTTCACCAAAATTGGCCCGCACGTAATGTCACTCGAGGGTGCCCATGCTGATAAGTCCGGCGCGCGAACGGACCTTGGCTGAAGTTGTATGCAAGCCGTTTGTCGAGCAACTTCAAGCGTGACAAATGTTGCGTGTCAGCCTCATCCTCGACTCTGTCGCCGCCCCTTCGCTGGACATCTTCAGAGGCAGGAGAAGGCTCAAGGGTGGCATTGAGGTCTGTTGTTTGCACAGGAGACCGGTTGGCGAGCACTTTGGACTCATTGGCGGGTGTGATTGTTGAAGATGAGTGATCTTGGTGTTGTTGCTGTCGATTCTCTTGTTCCAGCTGGTTTGGCCGACTGCGGTGCTCCGTCATTTGCTTGATGTCAGCATGCACGAGTGCTAGACACTCGGTGAGGCCGCCGCAAACAGCATCGAATATGACTAGTGTTCGCTCGTTCGATTGGAGCAGGTTGTCCATAATGAGCTTCAAGTTGGAGGCTGTATCACAAAGTGGAATAGAGAGAGTGAGCAGTCGAGCTTAGCACTCTGAGGGGTGACTTTGGTTGATGTGTTGGAGGTACGATTGAAGGTATGAGTAACAATGAGAAAGTTTGAGTGACGCTAACAAGTGTCTTGATGAGGTGTGGACTGTGTATGGTGCCAATGAAACAGTGGCAGAGAGATGGACGCGCGTCCTATTTCGTGCGAACAAGATTTTTTGCTTTGACGTGTAATTGATCCTGGGAGACATATCCCGGCTTTGCTTAGTGTCTGTGGAAGGCGAGAATGTGCTCGAGCGATGGGTCGGCGCATTTGTTTGCATTGGCCACTTGTTGATGTGTCTCACTTGTTGCTCGAGTCGGGCTGTTCATCGTCGCGCAGGCCTCTCGTGTTCGAGTGCCTCAGTCGGGGGCCGAGAATGTTGAACAAACTGGTTCTGGCGCTCGGTCTTTGCCGATCAATTGACCTAATGGCAGTGAGACGGGGAAAATTATGGAAATGATTGCTGAACGGCGGCAGAATGAATTTGTGTGTTTGCCTTGACGGCGGCGGCGGCGGCGGCGGCGGCGGCGGCGGCGAGGACCACGGCAGAGGCGCCGCTGTCGGCGAGTGATAATAATCTCGTCGGGCGCAAACGGCCGAGTCCACTCGTTTCCGACTCAGTCCACAGCGTCCACTCGGCGCTGGCAACTCTCACTCGCTGGCGTCCCAGTGGCCGAGTCGACCGGCCGAACCACCGGCGGCGTCTCGATTGTAACGCGGCCATGGTCAATCTGCTGACACATTTCGCGCTGACTGGGCGAAAGTGGCGCCAGCTCGTCGACGCCATCGAGTGTCGCTGCTTAGGGTGGCATTGAAACGCGAGCCAGAGAGGGCAGCCGTCGGCCAAATTTTGGCTCATTTAACTCGCTCTCACTGTTCGCTCTTCGCTCGCCGAGCTCAGCTCTCAGTTGACTTGACGCCAGCGACGAGTTTCGATAATGAGAAGGCGCGCGCAGAGTGCCCGCTCGCCGACAACTGGAATGAATTTTGAATCGCCGCCGCCGCCGCCGCCGCCAAGCGCCTGTTCGCTCGTCCGCTCCCACTGTAGCGAGCGCTCACCTGCGCCCAGCGACAGGTGAAAGCGACAAAGGCGCGCACAGTCGACGCCGGCTACGTGTGTCGCGCCAACGAGTCGCACGACACACGTAACGTGCGCGGCTGGATCGCACGAACTCGCGCCGTCTCGCCCGCCATCTGGCCCGCCGTCTCACCTGATTCACCTGGTTCACCTGGCCGGCGCGGAGGCGTGCGCGAACCTGCGGGCAGGTCTCGCTCGCCGCTGCAAATCGAATTCGATCGATACATAAGGACCGCGGGCGCCACCTGGCGCCTCGCTCGCTAGGTTGCAGCTCGTGTGGCGCACCGCTCATGCCGCTCTAAGGCGCGACCTGTAGCTGGTAGAAAGTTTGCCTCGCGTCCGCTGCATTTTTTGGACTCGCCGTCGAGATTCTCGCTAGACATTAAACACAATTAGCCTTCGAGAGAGAAGGTGAAGCTCTAGGTTGCGTCAAAGAGAGGCGCCATTGACGCTCGCGCCGTGTCGCGACGCTGTCTTCTTACCGTTGCCATCTAGCTGTCGACATTTAGCCGCCCGCAGCGAGTGCGCGACTGCTACCTGTAGCGCGCAGAAGCTGGAAAGTTTGATTCATGTGAACACCACGGGCGTGAGATTACCCTGTGTACGGCTCCGATTTGAGCGCCGGCAGTGGAGAAACCGCCATAAACCTGACAGCTTCTCGGGGCGAGCGCGTGCGCGGCCTGTCCCCATAAGCCTGGTGGCTGATGCAATGGGACCCGCATCATCAAGCTCGGGTCGGCGCCGTCGGCGCTGTCGGCGCCATCACGTCCGCCGGCTACTAATGAGAGTCGCGCGCGCGAAGACGCATGCGAACGAAGCGAATGAAACAAACTGGTCGACATGTGCGTTGAGGGCGCCTGACGCAACGATAGTCAAATGTTAGATTGCCGGGGAGTGGCGCCCAGCCGACTCGACCCTCGTGGCGTCGTCGTCTCTTTGTGGTGTGCACGTCATCGGCGGCGCCGTGCAGACGAACCAGCTGCCATAACGCCCCACTTGTGTACACCAGTTGGCGTCTGCCTTTGTGCGCCTCTGTGTGCGAGTGTGCGAGTTTGCGTGAGGCTAGCTCGGCGGGCGGGCGGCGTGTTTGCATTGGCGCAATAGTTCGGCTGTCCTGTATGCCGTTCGAGCCACTTGGTGGCTGTCTGGCGAGCTGGCTGACTAGCGTTCCACAGCATGTGACGCGATCGGATGCACGAATCCCGATTCCGTCCCCTGAGCGGGCCAATTTGCGCGGCGAGCGGGCGAAAGCTCGCTATCAGCTTCGCACACGCGCGCGGCTGCCTACACAATTAAAGCCGCCCCTCAAGATTGAGCCCTCGCCCCAATCAAGATGCCGCCGCCGCGGCCATCGACTCTTGCCGCACACATGCGACTCGTCTCCATACTCGAGCTCGGACGCACTCGCAGACAGTCGAGTGGGGGACAGACCTCACCAGCACACCGACGGCCTCACACTAACTGTCACCTGGCGGACACTTCCCCTCCACCGCCCAGAGCCATCGAAACATCAGCAAGACTGAAAGCAAGAGGCAACACTCGCTCACACACGCACACGAAGCCACAAGACCCACCATGCGCCCTCACAGTTTCCTCTTGCTAGCCGCCTGCCTTCAGCTGGCCGCCGCATCGGGCACGCCACCCCCGCATTGGGTCACCGGAAGAGGCTCCGTGGGGGCGGCCAACCGAACGAGTGCAGCGGTGTCGCGGTGCAACTCGGTGACGTTAATCCGGGCACCGCTGAGCTATGGGCCCGACTACGAAGCCAATTATCGGGCGCGACAGGAGTGCGACTTTGTGCCCGCCGAGAACGCGGACACTGTGTGGCGCTTCGAGTACGTGGACGAGCAAACGAGGCAAGGCTCCCGCGTGCTGGTGGTGGAGGATTCGCTGGATGCCCGACTCGCCAACACCGTCTACACGTCACTGTCTCGCAAACCAGTCAGTCTCGACATTAACGTGTTCGACACGGGCGACGCGAGCCGAGATGCCGCCAATCTGGCGGCCGTTACGCCCGCCACCGCCGACGACGCCCTGTGCGAGCGCCAACTCGACCGCATGCTCGAGCTCCTCCACGAGCTCGCCAGCCAGAACGAGGCCAAGCGCAACAACGCCACCGCCGCCAAGATGCCGCTCGCCCCTGCGCACATCAGCCTGGCTCGCCTCCTCGACTCGTACGCCCGCTACGAGTCGGGCCTCCTCACGGGTTACACACACTTGCTCGGCAACTTCGACCAGTGCATCGGCACTCGACTCGACCTGGGCGCGGCACTCGGCCAGCGCGTGCCCGCACGCTACTGCTGGGCCCGGCTAGACATCCACAAGCACCTGGACCCGCGTCTCGCAACCAAGCCCACGAGCACCTACGAGCCCGAGGATCCCGCACTCTCGGTCGGCATCTGTTTGCCGCAGGCCTGCCACACTCGCGCCTTCCTCGCGTCGACCGCGGGCGCCGAGCGGGCGAGCCGCAATCTTGAGCGCGTCAACCGGCTGGTGCGCACTCAGTTCCGGTTGCCTCGCGAGCTATTTATCGAGGAGTCGCTGGATGTCAAGCAAGTCTTTTGTATCGCCGACCCCGAGAGGCAACACGAGATGTCGCTCGCGGGCAGGCTGACGCTGATTGCACTCGCTGGCTGGCTTCTATTGGTCGTCTATGCCACTTACTACTTTGCCACTTCGCGTCACCACCAAGCGGCCCTGCACAAGAAGAACGACGACGCCGACCGGAAACAGGACAGCGGCTTCCTAGACTCGCACCCCCGGGCTCGCTCGCTGCTCCAGTGTCTCGATCTCAAGCGCTCCTGGCTGGAGTTCGTGTGCGACGACACGCTGACAAATGATGCCACCCCTGCCACGGAGCCCAAGAGCCGACTCGTCGATCTGAACGTCCTGAATCCCGTCAAGGTGCTCGGCTGCGCCTATGTCATCCTCGGTCACGCCTTCCTCTTTCAGATCAGCCTAAGTAAGAGCACAGTGCAGACCTACCAGAAGGCCGAGAATGACCCAATTGTGTTCTCCATGGCCGTGGGCACCGTCATCGTAGACACCTTCTTGGTGATCACCGGCCTCATCGTGGGCTACTTGACGCTGAGGCGGGCCCACCGCAGGGTGGGGACCCTCGCAAGCGCCGACTTGAGTCTGGACGTCACAACGGCCATGGCCTCGAATGGCACGCCTCTGGTTAACGGGAAGGGAGGTCACCCTACCGGAAGTGATGATGGAATATCCAGAGACGGGAGGCCTATTCTGCGGAGGTTCCTGGACGGCTGGGCGCACATTGCGGCGAAGCGCTACTTGAGACTGGTGCCCATATTCTTCCTGGTGCACTGGTTGACTCGTTGGCTGATCGTCGATGGGCTCGGCCCGAGTGTGCCCATGTGGGACAATGGCTTCAATAGGCACACGACAATGGGCGGTTGCCGAGAGGAGCCCTGGTGGTCACCGCTCGCGCTCCGCACTGCTTTCATGCCGCTCAGTAGACAGTGCATATCTGCGAGCTGGTCGGTGTCCGTGGACGTAATCATAATATCCGCCACGGCGCCCGTCGTGCTCCTGATGGCCTGGAGACCAAAAAGGGCACTCCTCGCTGGTGGCCTCGCGAGCGCGCTCGCCTACTTGCACTCATTGCGCGGATATTTGGACATCGACCCGGTGGTCATTGGCAGATTCTCAACTCTGCGTCTCCACGAATTCGGCTCATTCATGGGCGCTTACTACCCGCTCTATACACATCCCGTGTATCGGCTTCCGCAGATGTTCATAGGCTTGGCTGCCGGCTATGTGCTCCACAAATGGGAGACGGCCGGCGCCAAGGACTCCCAATGGATCCACTGGTTACGCGGGCCCATCACCTGGCTCTCGCTTGTGACGCCATTCTTGATGTTGGGATTCGCCGGTCATCTGCGCTCGCTCATCCCCTATGCGGGCCCCTACAAGACACTCTTGACCATACACATCTTCACCACCGGCCGAGTCATCTGGGCGCTAACAAATGCGGTCCTCTTCGTGCGCATGCTCACCGACTGGCGCAACTCGTTCCTGATGCAACTGTTTCGAGGCAAATTCTTCTCTATTCTCTCGAACCTTAATTTGGTTATCCTACTCATCCACATGCAAGCGCTTTGTGCCGACTTCATCAACAGAGAATCTCTGCCCGAGTTCACTCTATATGAATTGTCGAAGACTTTCAGGGGAGTCTACATGAACTGTCTACTGCTTGGCACCATATTGCACGTCGTCTTTGAGAGGCCCATCGATAAGCTGATGCGCCACCATGTGATGCCACTTCTGCCTCGCCTATAGGAAATGAGCAACAGAGGTGAGCTACTGAATAAGAGCCTACACTCGGTCCTGCGGTCCCCAAAACTGCTCGAGTTAGTGTATATTTAATCTATGACAAAAGTAAAAAAATTTCGAGATTCTCTCTCTCTCTCTCTGTCTCTCTCTCCCTCCTTCTCTATCCTCTTCTCTCTGATACATCGCTCCGATCATACATTTGTCGGCAAAGCTCTGAACTGCAGTCCGGTGCGCAGTCAAACTTGCACCAGACGCGCCCCTAGGCTCACGAGCATGAAGCTGAGACCTGCAAACAAAAGACCCTGCAGCAGATGTTGCAGCCAATAGAGGCGCACGTACCTGACGCGAGCCCGCTCCAGTGTGGCGTCCGACTCGCGCCACTGATATCGCCGGAGGCCGAGCGCTATCTGGTGGCCGAAGTGGCGCCAGTCGAGGGCGCCCAGCTGGTAGTTGAACAGACGCCGGTCGGCGTCGCTCATGAACTCCTGGGCCAGTCTCAGGCGCGCCTCGGGGCGCCCGTCAACAAGGCGCTCTGGTCCTGGTAGAACTGCAACACGTGGCTCGCCTGCGACTCGTGTTCGCATATTGTGGCTATCGTGGTGGTCGTCGTCATGGTGGCGCTGGTGGTCGTAGTGGTCGTGGTGGTCGTCGTCCTTGTGGTGCAACTCCTATGCTCTACTTCCGCCATCCTGAGTGGCCGCTAACTTCAACTTGAGATGCACAACGTCCGAGTGCTGACCATAGGGATCAGAGTCTCAGTGGTCAATAGACTTCCTTATAGACTGGCGCTAGATGCCTCAGAAATTCCAAGATGGAATGTGATCACCAAAGTTGGCCCTCCATCGAGATGTCTCTCGATGGCGCCCACGCTGACAAGTCTGGCGCTCTTGTTGTAGTTGGTTCTAAACTGCTATCTATTCGTGTGTGTGCGGCGGATTTTGTACGAGCGCACGCTGTATGAGCGTGCAGAGTGACGGTTTCGCTACATCTACCCACCGTCCCTCAATCGTCACATCTCGCTACAGGCGACATAACACATTGCACCTTACAGAGCGTGATGGCGAGCCGACGCAATCGAGTTGGTGAACAAGTCTGCTCGGTACTCTGCTATGGATACTTATTCTCGCTCGAACACACTCTTTGGAAGAACATCTCTGATGTAATGATATCTGATGCGGACATGCTTGGATCGTTGATGACATTTGGGGTTGTGATTGTTGTATAGAGACGACGACAAAGGAAGAAATCATAATATTTAGGTATTCTAGAGTCCAACTAAGACTATAGTGGTAGACTGGAATTGCGGATACTTTCGGTGTGGGAATTAGCCAGAGGGAGTGGCACGCCAGTTTTGATCTCGGAAATGGATCTTGCAGTGACGATCAATGCCACAGAAGTGATACGAGAACGGAGCTACTGACGTCCCTAATAATGGCGGCCGCCCCACCGACGGGCGCATTAATACTGGCCCCAATTATTCTCAAACGGTCGAGTTGCGTGTAGTGCGGGCCGGCCGAGTCCACTCGTTTCCGCCTTTCTCGAATTAGTCCACAGTGTCCTCTCGGCGCTGGCCACTCTCACTCGCCGGCATCACAGTGGCCAAGTCCATCGGGCAGACCACCGGCGGCGACTCTTTCGGGCCGGGGGCGTGGCCAATCTGCTGACACATTTCGCGTTGACTGGGCCAAAGTGGCGCCAGCTCGTCGACGCCATCGAGTGTCGCTGCTCAGGGTGGCATTGAAACGCGAGCCAGAGAGGGGGGCAGTCGGCGCCGAACGTCGTCGCGCGCAACTCGACGACTTCGTCCGCACCCGAGCACTCGAACGTGAGCGCGACGCCCCGCCGGGTCTGAAGGTTAGGTTTCATAATTGAACTCGGCCTAACCTTGGCTCATTTCACTCACTCTCACTCTTCGCTCTTCGCTCGCCGAGCTCAACTCTCAGTTGAATTGACGCCAGCGACGAGTTTCGCTAATGAGAAGGCGCGCGCAGAGTGCCGGCTCGCTGACAAGTGTAATGAATTTTGAATCGCCGCCGCCGCCGCCGGCACCACCGCCAAGCGCCTGTTCACTTGTCCGGTCCCACTGTAACGAGCGCTCACCTGCCCCCAGCGGTGAAAGCGACAAAGGCGCGCACAGTCGAAGCCAACGCGCGTGGCTCGACACGCGTAGCCGGCGCGCGCCCACCGCCAGATGATCTCTCGTGCGCGGCTGGCCCGCCTGTGTACGAACTCGCACCGCCGACGAGTTGCACTCTCCCTCTCGCCCGCCCACTCACCTGATTCACCTGGCCGGTGCGCGGGCGTTGGCCAACCAGCAGTCAGTTGGCTCCGCGCCCGCCGCACCAAATCGAACCGGGTCGGCCTGGAGAAGCGCTGGAGACATCTGGCGAGCGAGCCTTCCGGTTGGCAGCACCGGTTGCCCCTTAAAGAGGCGCCACCCGTAACTCGCACACAGAGTCCGCAGTGAGAATCCTCCGAGATTTTCCATCAACACATCAGACATAAGTAGCGGCCGCGGGGCGACGCTGAAGCCGTCGGTTGCGTCAAAAGGCGCGCCATTGAAGCTGGTTACACGTAGAGACGCTATCGTCTTGCTGTTGGCTTCTAGCTGCCGACATTTAGCCGACCCCACCGAGCGCGCGACTGCTACCTGTTGCGCCCCCGCTGGAGCCCGCAACTTTGATTCACGCGCATGCCGAGCGAGAAAGTTTGAATTGCACGCCTCTCATACGAGCGAACGCCATAAATCTGACAGCTACTCGGGGCGAGCGCGTCAGGCCAGGTGGCTGATACACTGTGAACAGCATCATCAAGCTCGGTCAGGTGCCGTCGGCGCCATCACGTCGGCTGGCTAGTAATGAGAGTCGCTCGCGCACCAAGGCGCATACTAACGAAGGCAACTGAAACAACCTGATCAACATGTGCATTGAGCGCGCATGACGCAACGATAGTCATGTGTTAGATTGCCGGGGAGTGGCGGCCAGCCGACTCGACCCTCGTGGCGTGGTCGTCTCTTTGTCGTGAGGCCCTAAATGTGCACACCAGTTGGCGTTTGCCTTTGTGCGCCTCTGTGTGCGAGTGTGTGAGTTTGCGTGAGTCTAGCTCCATGGGCGAGCGGCATGCTAGCATTGGCGCAATAGTGCGCTGGCGGTGCACGCCGTTTGAGCCAGGCCCGAGCGGGCCACTCGATAGTGGCTGGCTGCCAAACTGGCTGACTAGCGTTCCCCCTGATGCGAAGCAGAAATCCCCGGCCCATCCCGTTTGGCAGCCGATTTGCACGACGCGCCGGCGCAAGCTCGCTAGTGCCCTTGTACGCGCGCCCAGTAACACACACACACAAACACACACACACAAACAATTAGAGTCGTGCCTCGGGATTCAGTGCTCGACTCAATCAAGATGGCCCGGCACGTGCACACATCCGAGTCTTCTCCACAGTCGGACTCGGTGTCACTCGAGTCGGATCGACACCAACATCACACTGTCGGCATCACACTAACTGTTACAATTGCACACTTCCAGTGCAACAACGGCACCCCAAGTCGTCAGCAAGACATCGCGCAGGACGCGACACACGCACCCAGGCATGCACACAGAACTCACAACACCCGCTATGCGTCCTCTATGCTGCCTTCTTCTGCTGACCGCCTGGCTGCAGCTGGCAAGCGCCGGCGACACGCCGCCCGCGCATTGCGTCCTCGGTCGGAGCTCTGTGGGGGCGCCGAACCAGACGATCGCGAGCGGGTTGCCGAGAGACTCGGAGACGGTGGCCGGGGCGCAGCGGAGCTATGGGGGCGAATACGCGGCCAACTACAGAGCGCGACAGGAGCGGGAGCTTAAGCCGGCCGAGAGCGCGGACACTATGTGGCGCTTCAAGTACGTGGACGAGCTTATAGCGCGAGGCTCCCGCGTGCTGGTGGTGGATAAGTCGCTGGACGAGCGAGTCGCGAATCTCGTCTACACGGCACTGTCTCGGAGAGCACTCAGCCTCGAGATGGACGTGTTCGACACGGGCGACGCCAGCCGAGATGCCGCCAATCTGGCGGCCGTTACGCCCGCCACCGCCGACGACGCCCTGTGCGAGCGCCAACTCAACCGCATGCTCGAGCTCCTCCACGAGCTCGCCAGCCAGAACGAGGCCAAGCGCAACAACGCCACCGCCGCCAAGATGCCGCTCGCCCCTGCCCACATCAGCCTGGCTCGCCTGCTCGACTCGTACGCCCGCTACGAGTCGGGCCTCCTCACGGGTTACACCCACTTGCTCGGCAACTTCGACCAGTGCATCGGCACCCGACTCGACCTGGGCGCGGCGCTCGGCGAGCGCGTGCCCGCACGCTACTGCTGGGCCCGGCTAGACATCCACAAGCACCTGGACCCGCGTCTCGCAACCAAGCCCACGAGCACCTACGAGCCCGAGGATCCCGCACTCTCGGTCGGCATCTGTTTGCCGCAGGCCTGCCACACTCGCGCCTTCCTCGCGTCGACCGCGGGCGCCGAGCGGGCGACCCGCAACCTCGAGCGCGTCAACCGGCTGGTGCGCACTCAGTTCCGGCTCCCTCGCGAGCTATTTATCGAGGAGTCGCTGGATGTCAAGCAAGTCTTTTGTATCGCCGACCCCGAGAGCCAACACGAGATGTCGCTCGCTGGCAGGCTGACGCTGATCGCGCTCGCTGGCTGGCTTCTATTGGTCGCCTATGCCACCTACTACTTTGCCACTCCGCGTCACCACCAAGCGGCCCTGCACAAGAAGAACGACGACGCCGACCGGAAGCAGGCAAGCAGCTTCCTGGACTCGCACCCCCAGGCTCGCTCGCTGCTCCAGTGTCTCGATCTCAAGCGCTCCTGGCTGGAGTTTGTGTGCGACGACACTGTCACCAATCATGGCACCTCTGCCACCCAGCCCAAGGGCCGATTCGTCGACCTGAACGTCCTGAATCCCGTCAAGGTGCTAGGCTGCGCCTATGTAATTCTCGGTCACACCCTCCTCATCGAGATCAGCTTCAATAGTAGCACACTGCACACCTTCTACAGGGTTGAGACCGACCCAAAGGCGTCGTCCATGGTCGTGGGCAGCGTCGTCGTGGACACCTTCTTGGTGATCACCGGCCTAATCTCAGCCTACTTGACGCTGAAGCGGGCCCACCAAAAGGCAACCGCCATCGCAAGTGCCGACACAGTGGGCAATGTGAAGGGACCTCAATCGCGAGGGACTGATAGCGGAACGCCTAAAGACGAGAGGTCTCTTTGGCGAAGCATCCTGGACGGCTCGGCGCACATTGCGGCGAAGCGCTACTTGAGACTGGTGCCAATGGTGTTCCTGGTGCACTGGCTGACTCGTTGGATAATTGTCGAAATGCTCGGCCCGAGTGTGCCCTTGTGGGACAATGGCTTCAACAGGCACACCACAATGGGCGCTTGTCGAGACGAGCCCTGGTGGTCACCACTCGCGCTCCGCGCGGCTTTCATGCCGATCAGTAGACAGTGTCTAGCTTCGAGCTGGTCGGTGTCTGTGGACGTAATCATAATATCCGCCACGGCGCCCGTCGTGCTCCTGATGCGCCGCAGACCCAAGTGGGCCTTCCTGATTGGTAGCCTCGCCAGCGCGCTTGCCTACTTGCAAACAATACGCGAATATCTGGCCGTCGACTTGGGCGTCCTCGAAAGAATGTCAGATCTGCGCATCTACGAGTTCTTCAATTTCCTGGGACCCTTACAACCGCTCTATACACACCCCCATCATCGGGTTCCCCAGATGTTCATCGGTTTGGCTGCCGGCTATGTGCTCCACAAATGGGAGACGGCCGGCGCCAAGGACACCCAATGGATCCACTGGCTACGCGGGCCCATCACCTGGCTCTCGCTTGTGACGCCATTCTTGATGTTGGGATTCGCCGGTCATATGAGCTCGCTCGCTCCCTATGCGGGCCCCTACAAGACACTCTTGACCATACACATCTTCACCACTGGCCGAGTCATATGGGCCCTGACAAATGCGGTCGTCTTCCTGCGCATGCTCACCGACTGGCGCAACTCGTTCCTGATGC